>JAMKCH010011501.1:0-60000 GCA_023653785.1 Ophioderma brevispina
GCTGTACACGGGCCCTCTTCTGGGTGGCATCCTTTTGCCCATAGCCGGTGTTCGGCTAAGTGGTTCTTGTTTGGGCCTCCTGGATACCGTTTTGTCGTTTGGTCCAGAAGGTCCGCTTGTTAGGTCAGTCGGTCCTTCTACGACTGTCACCTACTCTCTGCTGCAGACGCCACTGGTTTGGCTTCTGCTCGCGCTTCCCCGAGCAGTTAGCGAGCTCTCGGCTCGGGTCGCCTTTCGGGCTACGACTAGTGTTTCTGCAGAGCTAACTCTGGGTTCTCCCCTCTGGTAGAATTCTCGGTGGTTTACACACTTTGTCTACTTTTTGAGCCAGGTTTGACGCTGGCACGATCTGGGGGAGTGCGGTTTATTATTAATATAGCCAATTGGACGATCCTTAGGTGACGGTTATGGTGAGAGGGCTCCCGATTTGAGGAGGTTCTGCATAGTCTTTCATCGGTGGTTCTGTCTACCCCGAGTCGAGGCATGAATCGTCCCTCCATCTCCAGGCTGTGACAGCTAGGTGGGATTTTTCGCTTGTTTTGAGGCTTTGTTAGCTGTCTCCCAGCGTCCGTTGTTCGGATCTTTAGTAGACTAGCTCAGCTCTCCTTAGTTAGGTTGTTGGTTCGTCCTTCAGTGCCGTTGGTTAGTTCCATTGACTCCTGTAAGCCGTCCGATCCTGACCCGAAAGTAGCTCCTTCTTGGGATCTGAGTTTTTATCGGCGAGTCTCTTAGCGAAGCCCCAAAGTATCCTTTGGATGCGGCGTCGCTCTAGTCCTCGCTTTATTTTTCTTTTGGGTCCCTTTCCGGCTGAATAGCTCGAGATTTCCTTCTCCATGTAGCTTCTTCTCCCGGGTCAGGATCGGACTATCTCTCAGCACTTCGTCGGGGCTGGGGCCTTTAGCCTTCCTTCAGATTCTCAACCGTTATCTCCACCGGGCCTCTCCCCGTTGGGTCATCTGTGGTATCTGAGTGGACCCTATCTAGGGGGCCCGCCTCCTCTTTTTTTGGGTTAGGCTTCTAGGGTGCTAAAATTGGTATTTTGGGGCATTTCACTTATCAGAAGGAAAATGCATTATTCCGTAAAGCATTTGAAATGAAATCAGGCTTCAGTTAGATGATTTAAAAACATAATTGCTTATTGAATAGGGGTACCATCTATGACCATGTTTTAGAGTGATTGAGGCAAAAATGGCTAAAAGTGCAAAAAAGGTCCATATTAATTGTACAGGGGTCAACATTGAAAGTTACTATGATTGTATTTTAAATGCTTGCAAATCATGCCTGAGGAATGAGGACTCCCATAAAGTATAGTTTTGTTAGTGAAATGTTTACTTACCGAGATAAAGGTCAAGAAGGTCAATGTAAATTGGATTATGTTGCACCATACCTTTTTGTCGCATAAGATTATAACTTGCATGCAGATGCTACGAAACATATTTTGACACATTAAGCTAGATGAACAATTTGTTTCATTTTGTACTACAATTGGAGCAATTTCTGATTGACCCCGGTACAATGGAAATTGACCTTTTTGCAATTTAAGAGCCTATTTTTTACCCAATAACTCTACAACCAATGGTTAGAGGGTACAAACTATACATTTTTTAGTCAGCATATGTAGTATGCAATGGATTGACTCATTATCTAATCACTATATCTGTCTGTTCACACTTGCCATAATGCGTCTTGTGCCAAAAGCTTGGGCCGATAGCAGCGAAAATCGGTCAGAATAATATGGACCCAAGGCCCATGTGGGGTGTTCACAGATTTGGTCAAGGTAACGTGGGCTGATTAACGGGGCATTCTTTGAAAATCTATAAATTCCTTCTTGTGACTACAAATCAATGTTATATCATTAGACTTGGTTAGAAGAAAGCTGACCCCAAGGTCCATATGGGGTTTTCACAGATTTGGGTCAAAGGTCACATGAGCCAATTAAAGGGGCATTCTTGAAAATCTATAAATTCCTCTGTGCCACAAATCAATTGCTATAATCACTCGATTGGTCAGCAGACCTGCTGAACCAAGGCCATGTGGGGTGTTCACAGATTGGGTCAAAGTCATGTACACGTGGGCTGATTAACGGGGCATTCTTTGAAAATCTATAAATTCCTTCTATGCCACAAATCAATTTTATAATCACTAGACTTGGTTAGAAAGAACCGCTGACCCAGATCCATATGGGTTGTCCACAGATTTGGGTAAAGGTCCCACATAGGCCCCAATTAACGGGGCATTCTTTGAAAATCTATAAATTCCTTATTGTGCCACAAATCAATTGTATCATCAACAAATGTGCATCCAAAAGAAGAACCACTGGCCCTTGGTCTCAAGATCATCTGGGGGAACAATATTTTGCAACATCTCTCTCATGAGCAGTTATATTGTCTACTATTAACATGCCAACCAGGGGTGCTATCCTAAACGTCTCTTACTTATGCTCATTTGACATTTTCACGGTTAATATCGCCACAATGGGAAAAAATGTTGTGACCCCCGGGGTGGAGTCAAAAATAAAAGAGAGGGAAATACAAAAATGACTATTAAAGGTAAAACACCGGGGTGCTACTCCTAAAGTTTTTACTTATTGTCATGTGGGGGACTTTTCAAAATTAATATTCTCACCAATGGAAAATGCAAGTGTGAAATAAAAATACCTCTAAATGGTAACAACGCGGGTGCTACTCCTCTTAAACGTCACGTACTTATGATTATGTTGGGGGCTTTTCAAGTTTAATATCCCCACAATGGAAAATGTGTGACCCCTGGGATGTTGGCAAATTAAAGAGAGGGAAATAAAGATACTATAAATGGTAAAACTGGGTGGTACTCCTAAATGTCTCTTACTTATGCGCATGTGGGGGACTTCAAGATTAATATCTCACATGAGGAAATGTTGTGCCCACAGGGAGGTGTGCCCATATTAATAACCTGCAGAGCTACGCACCATGGGTGCCTTGTTGTAATTTATGGCTAGACGGACAATAGAGCAGACATTGTCAACACGGTGGAGTAATTTAAAAGTTTGACCCCTGTGTAAACTTAAATTGGCCCCTATTGAAAAAAGTGACACCACAATTTGAACACACAAATCGTGCATTGATGTAGAGCGGTCCATACTACTTACCTATAGGTGTCAAATATGAGATGTAGTGGGACTATGAACGATGATGTTTGACCCAGGCCTTGCTCTGCTTATGGAAAGGTATACACCTTGCACCAATCATTGAACTGAAGAAAGGATACCTTATCATGAATTCAAATTTACCCTTGAATTTCATTTATTACTAGGGTTACATCTTTGGGCGACGCAGGTGAAAACAAGAGATATAATCTTATTGTCTTGTTACAATATTTGCCCATTAGATGGGATGAATTCTAATGGGATGGGCTCAAACAACCATCAACATGATTACAGAGAAACAAACGGCAGAAGGATCAACAGAAAACAAGAAGAAAAGAGGAAGACGGTAAGTGAGGCCCCAAAAATGAGTTCTCCAGGTACATGAAAATGGCAAAAAGTGTGATGTGCCATGCTTTTGTTTTTTAGTCAAAAGGTCAAAGAAGTTTTATGTTATGCAGGATTTCGCTTCCAATGAATGGTCGACCTTTTCATAGGATATACAGCCAGATTCTGTACTCGACATGCCCTGCGGCAGCGACTATGTGTCTATCCAGCAGCTACTGCACAGTTCTCAAAGTTCTCAAGAAAAAAGAGGAAGGAAGAGAGGAAGAAAGAAAGGGAAAAGAGGAAGGAGAAAAGAAGAAAAGAGAGAACATGGTACATTATGTTTTTTTCATGCAAATGCGGATCAAAGGTCGGAAGAAGTACGCAGGAAAGGCGTTTTCAGGTCTTGCAACCCATAAAACCTCAGGAGCCTTAGGGGGGCTCTGCCCGCTGGGACCCCGCCAGGGACTTTGCCCTTTGGACCCCACCAGGGGCCCTAAGGCGTCACCCTCGATACACCCGTTAGTAGCTCGCTTGTTCGATCTAATGTGGCAAAGTCTTTAGTCCGCCCCCCTCTTAATAAAAATTTCAGGGCACGCCATAGTATTACTATGTGAACAGTACAGTACTCTACAGTAACCTACCCCTAATGGTTAATCTGTAGTTTCCCACAAGGTGGAGAGAAGGTAGATATTCTGGACAGTCCTGGGGTAGGCAAGAAACTACTTCGAATTTAGCTTGCAGTTAATGCACCGCCATCTGGATAGTAGACAAATTGTGGGTGCTATACACTCATTCTCTGTTTAGCATTTTTTATCATTTTTGATCATTTTTAAAAATCAAGTTTTTAGCTCTCACATCAAAATTTCATCAGGATTGAAATATCGATCAGCACAAAACTTTACAGATGTGGTTTGGGGTGAAGGCCATTCACTATGAGTTACAATATGCTCATCCTCCAAGGACACAGTTCATTGGGTTGAACTTGTACAAGCATTGACATGAACTGACCTTGTGTGCTCTGGGCGTCATATATCATACCCAAAAACCAGGGGTGTATTTTCTAAATACACCGATGAATGGAAGTTACTGAACTGTGCCATAGGAGTTGAAACAACTCCAGCTCATAGTGATTCTATCAAGATAAAACTTCATATAACTAAAGCGGGTCATCCCCCTCTAAAAAAGCAAATATATACCAAAATATTTAAAAACTAAATTGACCGTGAGAATCTGCACGCTGAGAGTCGGTGTAAAGGTGAATATAGTGTCATGCTGCTTGCCGCTCGGTGGCAAGCCGCTTGGTGTACACCGCTTGCAGGATCGAGCTATATAGTCAAGCGGCGCTATCGCTTGGAACTACGTCATGAGTGGCACCGCTCCAGAGTTGAATTCAAGTCAACTCAGTGCGGACTGCCAGGGAGATCAATTTATTGGTCTGACGCTTTGCCACTTGGGTCACCGCAAGCGATTCTGACATGATTGCCTAGTGATGTAAATTTCATCATCAAAGTGGCAAGCAGCATGACACTATGCAATGACCTTAACAATACAGAACAACAGTGCAGACAGCTCTCTCTGTACGCAGCAAAGTACACAGGTTCCTGGCCTGCAAGTGTGCGTCTAGTGGGTCGGTAACATGGACCTAAAATATAAGCGAGACCCGCATATTCTCCCGAAACGGCGAAACCAAAATTGAGATGCCCCAAAGTATTATAATGAGCAAACGCACTTCATTATCATAGTTTTGGGCACCACCATATTTGGTTTACGTATCGTCGTATTTGGAAAAAAAAAAAAAAAAAAAAAACGCGAGTATTTTACGTTCGTCACACTTAGTGAGTGAAAACAACAACAACTGATGCCACATGCTATCTCATGGACTCAAATATCTCTTTTCCTTAGCAAAATGAACAGGGTCATCAGGAGACTTTTTGTGCAATATGGATGCAGGAATCTTTTTAGAGGCATGGTTTCCTCAATCGATTGGTTTTCGCATAATTATTGCAGAAAAATCGGCCGATCAGACAATGGAACACTGGGGAAATGCAACATTGATAACATAACGCGTGATGCACAGATTTTTATATGCGTGTACTTGCGCCTCAACAGTGACAACACGCGAGTGCTTACGCAGCAACAACCACGGCGCGCTGTGTGTGAGAGAAATTGGTTACGGGCTTGGGCTATTCCACAATACACGCGATTCCCCTCTTGGTTTATATTCTAGCTCTATGGTCGGTAATCTTTGTCTACTAGGTAGATATAACTACTACCATGAAGAATCTGGCTGTGGATAAACAATTTGTTAACAGCATTTTGTATTTTTCCAAAATCTAAAAAGGTTCCAAGTAGTCAAAGGCATTTAAAAAGGTTCCAAAGTGGTCAAAGTCATAGTAAGTGGTACATAACAAATCAGTTCACAAAGCTATGCACATGGGTTTCTGAGACAACCCAACCCCTTGTACCGATTGACGGCTGATGACACATACATTCAGAGAATGTACTAAAATCATAGTACCATAGTACATGTTTTCACTTCTAGGACTAGGCTTTTACAGACTACATTGCATACATCAAAGTTATTAATGTTATTCAAGTACTACTACTTCAGATAACTAAAAATATTTAGATTTCCATATTTTGCAGGAATTCTCTAAAGAATTGCATGAAAATAATGTCTAAGAATAATGAAAGTGCCTCTCCCCTTCTTCCATAGAGAGCAACTAAGAAGAGACGTTTTCGCAATCAACTGAGGGAAGAGAGACTGCCACCAACAATTGATGTTAAATCAGATGAAAAATCATTGCAGCTTTATGACAGCTTATTCCAAAAAAATTATGCCAATTTATTGGATGCCCTGCACAGAAGAGATGACACATTTTATGTTGTCTCATTTAGAAGGGTAAGTAATATAAACATCTCATTTTAGCAAAAAACAAATCTTGGGTAGAGTTGCACATGTGACCTCAGCATGTGGGGGAGCAGAGGTCAACCAGGGGTCATTTGGGGTCACTTTAACTAGAGAATAACCGATATGATCGGTATTCTTGAAATCGGGCCGATTATGACCGTATCGGTATCTGATCGGTATCGGCAAAATTCTCTTTTGTTACCGATTTTCTATACCGATCAAATTAATATCAAAGAGGTCCAAACTTGAATTAAAATTGTTCCAAACTGATGGTCAAACAATGAAAATAAATCGAAAAAGAAAAATAAATTTATTATTTTACATTTACGAAAGTGTGTATGTTGTTTCTAACTTACTATTTTGCCGTTTTAGTGGTTTACCTAAATCATTCAGCTACTTTCTGGCAGCGTTTGGCTGTTGAAAACTGGCAATGATTAAATGTTTAAAAAGTACACAGAACAAAATGGAATAGGAGATGGAACGATTTTGAAATTTTAAAATCTGTAATCGGTAGAACAGATATTGGGTGTGGTTTTAGAACTAACTTTAACCCCAAGTGTTAACCTTGATAGAAATTGTTACTGTCTATTACTTTGATGAATTTCAATGGGAGTTAGTTAACGCGTAGATTTTTGAGATGACAATTTCTCTCAATTGCAATGTATCGGTTTTGTAGACACTTACCAAGAACGTTTCTAAGGTTTATTGGAGAAAGCAAACAATACAAAAAGAAAACTGCAAACCTTGTTTTGAACTGCCTGCTATCTTAATCGCCCCATAGAAACATGCTTTGTTGTTTGTATTGCACGACAGAAATGATTAATAAATCATATATTATAAGAACGGCGTATGTTCGGACTATGTCACTCAGGGGTGAGCAATACATTGATAAGCATTCCAATATGCAAAAAACCCGGGTCAAAAAAAATTTCAGGGTGCTGCTTGCTGGAAATGTTCCAGTTTCTTTAAAGGAAAATATGTCATGATTTGAAATATTTGGAAAATTGGTATGGAAATGAAGAAAGCTTAAGTAACGTCGATTACATAAATCAAAATGTTGAAAATTGTCCACATTTGTTGAGATTTTGCCCTTTTAATTTCCCGCCGCCCAATAGCTTACCGAAAACGATTCCGCAAATCCACATCGAAGGCAAATGGTGACGTAAAGTGATGACCATCCATAATTTACGTCGTGTGACCATCATATCGCAGGTGTTGCCACTTCAATAATAAGTAAAACACACGAAATATAAACAAAATATGTCATTCTGGAACTTTTTTTTCTAATTTTATTATTACTTTCATTAATCCATTCAATGATTACAGTGCAGAAAATAACATTTGAGTTAACACGAGTTTTGGTCATCATCTTGCCGTCACGAGTTGGGCGCTTTGGATCAATGAAGCCGTGGCGAAATATCCGCCCGTTTTCTTCGTATGTCAAAAAAGGCAAAAATAAAATGCCTCTAGTTGTTAATTTTACATCAAATTGTATTATTTTTTCGGGAATTTGTGACTGTATGTACATATATGTTATGAATGTAAGTCAAACTGAGCTGGACAAAAATCTTGGACTATTTAATGTAAGAGGGAAAGGAATGTTTTAAATAATTGCAGCAAAGTAGTCTGCTTTCCAAAGTTGTAAATGCTGCTTGGGAAACAAAGGTATGCATAAAACACTTTGATAACGTGAAATAGAAAAAAAAGGAGAAGGATTTACTTCTCATGTATTTTCTGTTTATTACTGCTATACAGGACCATTTTTACTACCAGCTAAAGTCACAACAATACACAAAGCCACAAGGATGTCCCTGGTAATGCCTGCAGTAGGCACAAATGGTAAGATCACCTGTTGGCATTGTACTTGACTTCTCTATAGATGTTTGTCGTCATGCTCATTGTTTGAATTACTTGCAAATGTTCATTCGTCTTGTCTGAATTCTAATTTTATTGGAGTCGTGTGTTGGGTATGTGCACTCCCTAAGTGGTAATCAATGAGAAATTCTCTAATTAGAGAATAAAGGGGTACTGTTTTTAGCTTCTACCGTGTATCTATCGTGTCATATCCAAGGGCGAATCCATATTTAATTAGAACAACAAGGGGCGGCCGAGTTGTTTTATGCTTAAAATAGTGCTCTCGCCTGTGTGATATGGACTTTTCAAAGCCTTCGAACCGTCCCCCGACCAGACCACTTCTTGAGTACTCCAACTCATCTGGGATCCTTACAAATGAATCGTACGAAAGTGAAAAAGTCCAAAACTCGGCTGCCGGTTTGTCACAAATACATACAGCAAATCTGTCAGTATTACTCAAATAGTCAAGGACTTAGACTGGGATAATCTTCAGCAAAGGAGAACAGCTACCAGATTAACTGTACTTAATAAGGCCATGCAGGGACTGCTGGCTTTACCGGTGGATCGCTTACTACAGCCAATCCTGCGTCAATCGCGACACACTCACCCGGTTGCTTACCAAATAATACGGAGTAACAAAGACTGCTACAAATTTAGCTATTTTCCCAGGACAGTCGTAGACTGGAACAACTTGCCATACTCAATTATACAAGTACAAGATCCCTGCAACTTCAAGTCTGCTGTCTTAAGTCATATGCGTCAAGATTAGCATACTCTATTCATGCGCACTTCAACCCTGCGTGTTTGGCTCCACCAAGGAGCATTACGCAGTATCACAACAGAAATATGACATGATGGATACATGGCAGAGGCTATAAACAATACCTTTATTCTCATTCTTCAACAATTCAATTCAAATGCTATCATAAACACTTTACTAAAATTATGGTAGATTTTATCAATGAACTACTCCAGCTTTTAAAATCGATCAGTCTGTTGTTACTATGAACCTTTGAATTGGTCCAAGCAGTGTGTCTGCATATCGCATTGATGCATATGCGCAGTACCTTGTGATATCGTCTCGTATCACACGGCTAGGAACTAATGAAATTGCATGAACAATCTCAAGAGTTTAAAGAGACATGAGGAGAATTCCAGAAAGAAGCGCCCCAATTTTTTTTCGAACCCGGGTTTTTTGCATATTTGGAATGCTTTCCAATGTATTAGATCACACCTGAAGTGAATAAGCCGAATACGCTGTCTTTATGTAATAATATGATGATGTAGTACTTTCTGTCGTGCACGACAGAAACGGCGTTCTATGGGGACAATTACGATAGTCAGGCAATTTCAAAACAAGATTTGCTGTTTTCTTTTGTACTTGTTTTGTCCCATAAACCTTCGGAACGTTCTTGGTAGGTGGTCTACAATCGATCCTGTGCAATTTGAGAGAAATTTGTATCCTAAAAAAATCTCCCCCTGTCACTTTAAGAAAGCACAATATGACTCTGCATACTCTCTTTGTGTCTAGGTATGAGCATACAATTCAACTTTTTGTATTCCTTCATTTCACAGAAACATCTTTAAATCCTCCAGCCGACCATTTCTCCATGATGCAAATAGACTGTGAGGTCATGAACACAAAAGTGGTTCACGTGAAGGAGCAACACATCCATAGCGGCAAAAATGAGACCATTCCGCCCCACATGCCACACAGAAACAGACCGATATATGTGAACACAGCCGAGGATAATCAGAGACATCCAAAGAATGTAACAATACCATAGTTTTTCATCGTTTTTTGTTCGCTCATTAAGGTTCAGTCATACTTTGCTACAGTTGCGGTATATTGCTGCAAAAACTGCATTAGAACAACTTGAAAATGGTAGCCAGTCACTGTAAAATGGGATGCTTATATCGGAAAGAGCTGGTGTCATGTATTGCAGTGTTACCGAGATTTTTTAGATGCCGGTATTTCTATGAGATTCATTAAGTACTGGAAATTAATTTTATTTGCTTTTGCTGTAAGATACGACGGTGGCAATGCATTCGGTTGAGATAGGTGACGTAACTACCATAGCCTGCGTTGAGTTGCACCTGAAGCGGCTAGATTTAAAGTCATTCCACTCCACCACATTCCAGACATCGCCAAGTATGAAGGAACCTTTAGAAGTGTTGTCCTGCAATGTCCAAGCACTCAAGAATGTTGCACTTCAAGGTTGTGTTTAAGATGAAGCACAAAACCACTGAGATTATGTGTGTAAGTTTGTGTCATTGAATTCTTGCTATTGTTGTGAGAATGTGAAAGTGATTTTCTGATGAATGTATATTGATTCAGTAGATCATAATGGTTTTTATTCCAACTATTTCTGTGTCAATTTCATGTTTTTAGTCACTGTAGACTATTAGTATGCTACAAAGGGCAGCTATTTTACTTTTGTTACACCAGTTGTATAATGCACGGGAAAGGAAGGGAAAGTACATGTAGTGTTTTTTCTTGTCCAATGTCGGAGAGGTTAAAGTGTTCCATTCAAAGGTGCAACGAGAGATTTCAAATAACAAGTGTCCCGAAAAAATGTGAAAATTGTCATTTTGGCACTGGTGTTAAGCTTTATATCAAAAATATCCCCGTCTGTAAGGATTAAGCTGAGAACTGTTTCTGTGATACAAAAATTGTGAAATTTCTAATTTTGTATAGGAACAAATACAAAAATTAAGCCTATCTTTCCTATTGAAATATATAAGTATATACAAATCACCTTTTATTTTCATTTTAAGTTATTTCTCTAACCAAATAAAAGGTAGGGAATCTATTGAGCATCTAATCTATATGAAATCACTAAATATCACAGAAAAAATGGATGACTTGAAATCTCTCGTTGCACAAACTGCCAATTTGGGTCTGCATTAATTGAGTCACATACGGTGGTCTTAAAGGGTTTCCTGAAGGACCAGGCATTTAATCGCTGTAAAACACGACGTGTGTACAAGTGTTACATTGTCTTATGAGATACCACAATTGAGTTTTGACATAGGTTCTTCAACCTGCAAACACCGTTAGAAATAATTGAGAATGAAGTGAGTTATCAATCAGTGTGAAAAATAAATAGCAAGTTTTGTCGTCTTAAAGGCACTTGTTCGATTTATGTCTATGGTTGTTCTCGACTTGATACGAGAGCAGACACTTTCACATTACGCCCCATCAAGTACCGTGGGGGGGAAACAAACTTGCGTTTGCTGGTAAGCAAGCAATAATGCACATGCAAAGCCCTATTCAAATACTGCGCTAATATTGCTGGTTAACCATTGATCGTCGGTTTTTGTTTATATCTGGGAATGAATGGATTTGAGGCTCACAGTTCAAGACGACAATGAGAAAAAAAAATAGGCCTTTAATCTGATATCAAAATCTGTATACTTGGGTAACGGGGGGGGGGGGGGGGGGGGGGATTTTAGAACGTAACAAATTGGCTGCCCTTTAATTCGTCTTTCAACTCATGAACATAATTAATTTGAATAAAACCTTCATGCTTCAGTTAGTGCTGACTGTTTTAAGCCAAATCTTAAACTTGCCTCGTGAGGGCTTAAAACCAGAACAGCCTATGTCCAAAATTGACCATGACTCAATTTAGTTGTGGATAAAAAAGATATTTATATGGTTCTGGACATGCTCACTATGACGAGTTCACTGTAAACGATTGTATCATCAACCTATCCAAGTACAAACTAATATTGTGATTTGATTAAAAATGATAAATGCATAGCAGATTATGATTTTTTTTAACCAGAGGTGGTAAATGGGTTATAGCAATTCGCGACATGTTGTTTGGTTCCGTGCCCTTACTTTGCTTGCCCAGTGTGGGCAGACATCTGCATCACGTCAAATATGTCGAAGTACAATTGGCACTGAATTTTGTCTCCTCACTGCAGCAGGACAATAGGTGTATCAATACTCTGTGAATTGAGAATGTACGATATACACTTTGGTAAAAATTATGAGGGTTACGGTCTAAAGAATGATATGGACTACATCAAGGTTAGATTTAAAATAATTGGTACAGTATTGACTGGTGGTATGGGATTTTTGTAAATTTGTACAAATGATATTGGTTATCACCAACCTTTAAAATGATAACATTTGGGTTTTTTTTTTTACTTGATATTATTGCCTGGCACTTAAATGTTATGTATGTATTTCATGTTCTTGACATGAATGGTCCAATACAAGTGGAGGCGAGTGATTTTTTTATAGAGGAACTGAAACGTTTCTGAAGGGTGCCTCAACTCGTAAAGAAAATGTGCTCTCAACCGTTCTTATAAGAAATGTATTCTAAAAGATTTTGTGGTATATTTGTAAGTGCAGAGCGTGAGGTGAACAAATATACCACTTAAAACTTAATCTCTTTTTTAAAAGTAATTTGGTTTTTATATGGTCCCTAAATAATAAAGGAACAGATTGATAATTCTGTGGCGTTTTAATTTGCTCAACTGTGACTGTTTGTAAGTTCATGCAATAGGCATAAAGTGCATTATATTTTCCCCACTGCACAATATGTGCAATTATATATTATGTGCACAACAGAGGCAACTGTGTCCTCTTAGTATTTTAACTTTTAAAAAGTGTTTTTTTTTTTTTTTTTTTTTTAAATTTTAAATTTATACCTAATATTGTTGAAAAATGATGACACTATGAGCCATAATCTTATTTCCCATGGCTCAGTTCAGTAGTTTTCCTTCAGCATTGTATTTAGAAAATCTGAGGCGATTCAGTAAAATGATTCCGGAAATCAATAAACAGGTTTTGAGGTATAGTCTCAAAATAGGTACAGAGGGGGAAAATATGTGAAAGGTTTTTTTTTCCTCTGAAAACTATTAGACAAATCTTTTGTGCATCACCTGGTGACCTTTTTTTTAAAATTTTTGTATAAATTGAGTAAAAAAATTAAATGTTTTTTAAAAACCTTTATTGTTCAGGACATTTAAGAATTCATGTTATTGATTCCAATTACAATGCAGCTTTAACCTAATTTCTCTGTTTTTCTTTGTTTTTGAGGTGTCATCATTCAAAAAGACCATATTGTGAATCCTTATGTCTTATTGCCTGGGTTTTCATAATGCGAGCTTAACTAATCCTCTAAGAACTACCAAAAACCAATTGTCAACTTCAGACTCATTTTGCTAGGTCGCATTACAAATACTGGTCCCCAGGTTTTGGGGTATGATATATAATAACCTCATCACACACACAAGGTCAGTTCTTGTCAATCCATGTATAAGTGTAAACCTACTGAACTGTGTATTGGTGGATGAGCTTAAAAAATGGCAAGTCATAGGAAATTTAGAACTGTATCATACTAATTGTAATGCCTGCTTATCTGACCACACTTACAAAAGGAAACCAACCACCTTTTTGGAAACCATATCTTAAAAACCTGGGGCCCCGTTTCACAAAGACTTCATCAATTATAAGTTTGATTATATCGAGCGTTAACTCGATAAAGCGTAAGTTTGATCTTGATTGTAAGTTCAAACTACTCTTGATCGCGTTACGCTTGACCAGATCGATCGTAATCTTTGTGAAACGGGCCCCTGGTCTTAAAATATTCAACATTGATATAGCAAAGTCCCAATAGGTTTAGTGCATTTTGACACTTACCTTTTGTAAATAACCCCGTACTGTGCCTAGACCCTTTTATGAAAGAAATTCTGATTTTCAACACTTAATCCATGAATGGTCACTTTAGTACGTTGCTGAATATGTAGTCACCCATAACCACTTACATATACATGTAGATCTTACATTGGGTTTGAGGTTGCTTCTCCAGGCCAACTTTGGAATCTCTTTTTTTGGTTAAATTTTCACTATAGCAACAATTTTCATGCAAATGAGGTATCAAATGCCAGAACAACATTTGACTATTCAGTTTGCAACATCCATGCGCAGTTTTTAAGTTAGGTTTTAAAAAAGGTACGTTTTGTGATGTTAATCAGAGACGTTTCCCCCACTATTTTTATAATATTTAGAGAAAGGAGAATGTTATTTGCTGGGGGGGATGTGGTGGGGAAGGTATGATTTGCTTTTCTTTTTATAAAATTAGAAAAAGAGGAAGTCACACAGATGTTTAATTCTTATGACTCTGTCTAATTAGGCAGTTTGTATTGTTTGTCTTTGCAGTTTGTAATAACTAAGTAGAGTGGTAAGTTTTCATCATAGGTGGCATTTTTGTTTGTTATTGTCCCCTTATTTGATAGTGATTTTGTTATGTTCATTTTTTGTCATTGTAAAACCTTCTTTAATGGTATAACCACCAGTGTCACACAATTAGTAATGTTTTACTTGCAATGGCATGGGACCAAGATTCGGTAGTATAATTTCATGCCTTATTTTGCCAAAGCCAAATCGGGGTGTTAGTGTGGAGTTTCAGCTTTGTGTCATATGTTGTCACTGATCCTAATTTCATAATCATTATATAGTTGCAACTTGTATGTAGAAGTATGATATTGGGTTAGTTGATTATTATATTGCGCTAGTAGTAATTTTGACCGGGATTTTTTTGTTTAGGGGAGGGGCAATTTTTTTCAAAAGGGGACTTTTCACGCAAAATTGATGGGGAGGGGGGGGAATGTGCAAAAGTGGACTTTGATAAGGCATTTTAACCTTATTTCTACAAAAGCACAACTTTTTGCTCGCTAGGCTCCAAATCTATTGTTTTGGCCTTTTGTATCTCTCTTTAGGGGTTTGTGGAACTTTTTTTGAAGGGGGCGTCCGCCCCCCACCCCCCGTTCACTGGTTTTGGGCGCATGATGCAGCCAGTGATCATCAATCCGGTAAGAATAGAGTACAAACAATTTGTTGAAATGCGTTATCAGTGAGGTTGATTTTCCTTCCATCAAAAGTTTTTTTAGGCCCCAAAATGGTTTATCTTGGAAACTAAAAGGCATAGATTTTGGGGTACGATTTACCATTAGTGCTAGCAATTACTGTGGCCCATTATATTATATCTGTTTTTTGCTCTGGCAGATTGACATTGGGTTGTACTACCCATCAAAAAAGGGCTAAAATGCGGGGGTGTTACTACACTATTGGCACTGGTCGGCAGCCACAAGGGAGTCCTTAAGAACTGAATTGTACTTCAACTGGGGGTCTAAGGAACTGCTGCTGACTGGTGAGCATGAATGGGGGGTCTTTATAGCAGCACATAACAGGCGGCTTTCCTATATAGTGCTTTCCCTATTAACCTGAATAGCATGACAACATCTCAAACTACAGTAGACAACATGGCGTGGTATTCACTTGTTGCGGCTTTATTTAGTATGGTTCGCATAAGGGTTACAACCACTTTGTCCCAGAGGCCCGATTAGTCCTAGATCTGCAGTACTCATATAAATAAAACTCATAATATAGATATATAGCATTCTTTTCACTCCATTCACACTTGCCTTTGCAGATGGTAATTGGTGATCAGTGTAGCACTTGTATGGTGCTGTAGGTTTCGGTGTGTTGTCTTTGAATTAACTCACTCAAGATTTAATCTACACATGAGAATACACAAAATAAACACAAAACACATCACATGGTAACATATGGTATCGAATAAATCGATTATTGCAATGTAATTAATGTAATAATTACTTAAAGTTTTTTATACAAATTGATATACAGATATTACCAGTATGATACGGCAGGGGTGTCCCAACCTTTTTGACGCTGGGGCCGCTTTGTTGAATCCAGCACTACCGCGTGCCGCAAAGCACGTAATGGGGGGGGGGAGCAACTCAAGTTTAGTTTGTGACATGCCTACGAGAGTCTGGAAGTAGGGATTCATATCTATACAATTTTTGCCGAATGGGACCCATAGCTACACCATAGATGAAGATTTTTTAACACAAATTGGATCCCACTTTTTCTCAAGAATGATTGATCTTTTTTCCGCCAATTATGGACTAAAATGGCTCATTTTGAGGGCAAATTGGACTAACTTTCGCCACAATTTTTAGAAAAATGTTTTTCAGATTGAAGAAATTGTACTAATTTTCCAACAATGTTTATAGAAGTTCGGTTTCAGATTGAAGAAAGTTGAAGCTAATTCAAATTACATTTTTTTTAAAAATCTAATATTTCAAATATGTATGCATTTGAGTTTTTTTTCTGGGAATTACCTCGCGGGCCGCATATGAGCTCGTGCGGCCGCAAATGGCCCACTGTCCGCAGGTTTGGACACCTTCCTGATGTAATGTATATTCTTTAGAGAGGACTTTGTCATTGATGGTTTTCTAGCATGCGGCCCTACACGTCCATACCTTGGGCACAAGTGGTGATCTCAAGTGTTAGGCCCAGGCAAATGAACTGTGGATGTATAAAATTATTTTCAACATTTTAAGAAAAGTTTGCAGATAAAACATCGTTTTAGTGGTTCTTTCTTTGTCAGCCTTTATTTGAAACTTTGTTAGTCATGTAGTAAACTATTGGTGTGTATACACACACACCTACACACACACACCCACATCACCCACACACCAGACACACTTTTGGCATCTAGCGTCCAAGGACATCATTGGAACTGCATCCTTGACTCCGGCCTTGACCCTAACGAGAAAGTGATATAAAGGCAATTGTTATACTCAGGACAAAAGAAAACCTTCAGAGGATTATTCAAAAGAATTCGTTTTCTCGACGATATATGATACAAGTACATGCAAACCCCCACTCACAAACCATTTAATTAACAAAATTGATTTAGATAATAAAACTTTAAAATGAAATATGTTTTGCATTGGAAAACAAACCATTCACACCAATTAACACACACACACACACACCCTTTTAATAATTACACTGTATTAGCACAATTGTATGATGCAAGTACAACCTAGAGTAAAAGGCTGGACCCTTCTAACCCATTAAATGTGTTAATGGGTAAATTCATCTATATATATGTAATAAACTTAGATTTCTTTCCGAGGAACTTTGTTCAAAAGAATTTCTGTTGTGTTAGGTCCTTGGAAGTATATGTTATACGAGAACATGGGTGCGCGCACACACACACACGTTTCATGCCAAGCTAGTATCTGTGCTAAGCTGGTATATACAATTGTGGCCAAGGGAGTAAAGTGTATCTTGCTTTAATCTATGGAAAGCAGTGTTAAGGCATAGTTGCTAGCTTGGCACATACCACACTATTTCAACTTAGAGGCAAGTACACATTCAGTATTACGTAGTACCGACATAGAGTAAAAACTAACAAATAAGTCTGCAAATAGGTTTTGATAACCCTTATGCTGGGACTGAAAGAGGGAAACCATACAAAAGTGGACGGTTACCTGTGGTGTCTTGGGTAACTGCTTTTGATTGGAATATTTCTCCCTATTCTAAATTTGCAAAGGATATACCAAATAGATTTTTTTCTTGGAATGCCCTGTAACCACAAGTTCTTTCTGTATGGCAGTGGAAATATGTTGTTAAAACTTGTAATAGAAGTTGAGAAATAATAATACTTAAAAGAAGAGCATAAAGAGCATGATAATATCATACCTGAGAAGCAAACAAACAACTTATTAAGCATATTGTAAGTAATTACGATGTAATTACAATGTATAAGGCAAAGTATGATCAGGGTACAGGCAGTGTACGTCTCACTCACATCATGAAACAATCAGGTGAAATAGTATGGTGTGATGAAACACTGAAACCGCACATTTCCCGTTGTTGAAGCTACATGTTTCCTGTTTTTGTGTCAATTTTTTGGCCAGATTCTTTGGCTAAACTATACATTTAAGTGAATAAGGTTTGAGTATTATCAATGAATCCACAATCTTAAGCAATCTATATCTGCCATCAACAAAGCAAATATCTTCCAATTTTGCTTTGGAAATGGCTTTGAAGTGTTTGACATTTAAAAAATAATTGTTTTTTACTTATAGTCTGATTTTTGATTTGTGTCAGTTCATGCATATTGTCGAGGGTATGGTTTCACCTGGAGGAGATGTGTTGATACCGAAATTTAAAAGGCCAAAAATATAGTGGAGAAGATACGCTGTTAAGCGTAAATGTTCCTTTATTGCAGGTCAAAGCTCAAAAATTTGATATAACTGTTTTTAATTTAAATTTCGTAATCCCCTTTGAGTTAAAATGCAATGTTTGATAATCATCATGGTTGGCTTATCTATGTGTAGAAGGTGAAAGAATTTGCTAACTTAAGAGCTTAAATGGTTTGCCTGTATGATTTATTTGGTGATTTAGGTACACCATCAGTTTAATTCAATCAACCGACATCACTTTCGCTTGAAGATGGTGTGGCGATCAATAAGCCACACTCTCCTATTTATATGTATACTACATGCCATACAATACATGTTTCCTATGTTCACAACAATGAACAGATTAAATCTTGTGAATGGAAATGGATCTTCAGCTGAAGCCATGCAAGAATGTTGGCCTCAATCCACGCCACATAAAAGTGGTATTGACTTTCCTGGAGAAGCATGCAACCTCTCAACACAAATTGAATCGTCGAAAACTTTTAATGAACCGATACAAATCAAAAATCACACTATAGTAAGATGATTGGAGTCCAATTTGAAATCGCTAGTTATTCTAGATGTTTGCATCATGTGCACACCATTTACTTTCCGTAATGAACTTCAAGGAATAAACGGCCATTTAATTTTTTGGAACCAAAGCATTTCACGACAAAGATTGATGTGTGTGCAAAAGCTTATACACCACACAAGTACAATTTTATCAGACATTGTCTTTTGAGCGTGCGCGATCGCGCGCAGGTCGCGCCTCTAAATGCTTTGTCCGAGCGATTTATGTCGCCTCTTGTTAAAGCCGGCTGCGAGTTTTCTACCTTCGTATTGGAGTGAGGTCAACCCAGCAAACTACTTCATTTGGCAATATTTAATGATAAATGCTCACGGAACACAATGCTTTACCAGTTACACGCATTTTTCAGATCTAAGTGTGAACGGCTGGTAAATCGTGCCGAGAGCAAAAATCTGAGGTATAACTCCACAAATGTATCGAACTCCAATGGAATACCGCATGGATGGTGTACAAAATGAACGGACTATGTGTAAATACTGCATGAAGTAAAAGTCTTAAATTTAACGCCTTCGCATTGCACGTGGTTTTGTTTTGATTGGACCGAGTTTTGATAGCTACGATGGCGCGGCGCCTCGGCGAAAGAAGTTGAGGTCTTACAAACATTTCTGAGTAGAATATATAATATTTTCACATTAGAAAGACGATATACAGTACCAACTTTTGTGGTCATTGATCTGTAAACTAGCACGAAACATGTTCAAAGAAATTAAAGGTGCTGGGGAAAGGCGTCGCCCGCTTACAAGTAAGAACATACTTGACAATGCCCACGTTGATGGATACGTTATCAAGCTCGTGATCGCCATCTTAATGAAACTTTAGCTTACTCCATTAGTGTTAAGATAATTTTTGACTAAATATGACTGAATGTTGGCCGACTTAGGTTCTACATGTGTTACTGATATGTTTGACTGTTTGTTCATGCCCAGTTTTAACTCTCCTATCTAGACTAGAGATCCCTTTCAAAACGAAAAAAAAAAACCACTTTCCGCTCATGTTCGAGGTTCAAGCCTGGGTGAATAATTCTTTGAAAATTGATACACTTGAATGATAACTCTTACATCATGGTCATTTGATTAAATCTTGATGACGTCTAAGTATTGTAACTTAACTTGTTACTAACTGTTGATTGCAGTAATAAAAAATGCTTATGCATACCCCGAATTGAAAATGCATGAGCTTAACTGCTTCTGGTCCCAACTCGGTTGCCGGTCCTGCTTGCTATCACTCTATGCTTTGTAAAGCTCGTCTCCAGCCAGCATTTGGGAGCTTTTAAAATGCTCTTCTGCAGCTCGCCTCCAGAGCCCAAGATGAGCTTTTTAATGCTCTTCTGAAAATTTCATCAAAGACACTGTCTGGTTTATCGGCTCCATACTCTTGTCTTAACCATTGCCAAAAAAGGACGCATTTTTGAAAAAAAAATAATGAATTACAGGTGGTTCGTTTAGATGCAAATGGTGATTTTGTTGGTTATTTTATTCAAGCTGGGCATCAGAATGACATGTGCATGAAACCTAATGTGTTGCATATCATTTCATGTGGGAGATATTCAAAGTTGAAACTTTTATTTGGAAGTTTTTTACAACTTTGCTACTCTGTGTAAGACTTAAAATATCACCTGTAATTTTCCTGTACAATAACAGTGAGGATAGTAAAATCATGGAAAATCTATTTTGCAACTAAGGAAGAAATTATATAATACACTCAACTATCTAAATAATATGAAATGTATTCATTATTTTCCTTTTCCTGGTATGATTTGTAGATTGCATAAAGGACAAGCCTTTATGGAAAATATGGATCTCACCTTTGTTCCCATTTTTGTTTTCACCTTTGAATTTTTTTTTGAACAATAGTTCAGTAGTTTTTTTCCTGAAATACAGGAAGATTAGCCATACATGTATCGCCATACAGGATTATTCCAGACACAAATAGCATGTTGAATGTCATCCCTTGCATATATTTGTTATGCACAAACTTGGCTATTATATTAACATTGTATGACTCCTTTCCAAGAATTTCCAACTAGATGATAAACTAAATACCACTGATTACACTGAAATATGTAATGTAATTAAATTTGATTACAATTTAAAACATTTCAAGTCTGAAGTAAATTTTATTGTTATTGAAATCTCTAAGTGTATGTATCTTCTACTTAATATTTGGTCACTTTTGTATTTGTTTAAACTTCCATTTGAAATTTTCATATTAAAGTTCTGTTGAAAAAAGAAATAAGATCAAAGATATTTTCTATGAATTAAAATTCCTAGAATTAAAAACAAAACCCTTTCACTGATTGTAACTCAATTGCGATGTGTAATATTAAGAATTAATGTTTTTTTGTCTTTTGTACAATGTATTTTCCACAAAGAAATGTATAATAAAACACCTTGAAAGTGTAAGAGATTCAATAGCTTATTTGTGTATTCTTTGGTTAAATGTAGTAATGCTTTTGCTTAAAGTGACAGGAGGAGATTTTTTAGGATGCAAATTTCTCTCAAATTGTACTAAATCAGTTGTAGACCACCTACCGAGAATATTTGAAAGGTCTGTTGAACAACAAGTACAAAGGAAAAACCGCAGACTTTTGTTTTGAATTGCTTTTGAATTGCTTTTGTAATCGTCCCCATAGAAAACCATGCTTTGATTTTCTGTTTTGCATGACAGAAAATACTTAATCATCTTATTCATATCAGGTGTGATGTAATACATTCAAAATATGCAAAAAATCCGGGTTCGAAAAAAACTGGGGGTACTTCTTTCCCGGGGGGTTACTCAGTGGAAAAGGGTAGGTACATATGTGCCGCCGATATGGGTCACATTTTCACCCCTTACTATAACAATGGGTCATTTTTCCCACCATGCTACTATATTGATGGGTCATTTTTTTAGGTCATTGCTACTGTATAAATGGGTCCATTTTTCAATTTTTGGTCGCAATTTACTATGAAAATGGGTCAATTTTTCTGTTTTTCGGTAAAATCAAAATGAAAATGGTTGATTTTCCGATTTTCGGAAAAGTTACTATGAAAACTACACCAAGCTTCTTATGCGAGTACAAAACAGATCCTGGCGTGAGCACAAGACCAAAGCACAGATATATGGAGATATCCCTCCAATTTCATCTTCTGTTGCCCAACGCTGTGCACGATTTGCCGGTCACTTGTCAGGGGGGGGGGGGGGGGGGGGGGGGGGGGGGGGGGGGGGGGGGGGGGGGGGGGGGGGGGGGGGGGGGGGGGGTGGTGCGATTGAACCAAGTAGTCCAAGACATCACATGTTGGAAGTTACCATGCCAAAACGGGTCGTCGCCCCTTTAACTACATTGATGTGATTGCTCGAGACATCCAGCAGGATCCATCTGACATCCCCAACCTAATGACAAACAGGGACATTTGGCGCTACATGGTGAACAGCATCTCGGCTGCGGCCGTTAGATAGATAGACTATGAAAATGGGCCAATTTTGCTGAGATTACTATTAAAATGGTGCGAAATTTCAAAGCCAACTATAGAAATGGATCGAAATTTTGGAACCAACTATATAAATGGGTCATATTTTTGTACAATTTGGTCACTATAAACATGGGTCGATTTTTTTACCCGGCGGACGCACACCTGTACCCAATTTTGGGTCGAGTACCCACCCCGGGACTTCTTTCTGGAAATGTCTTCATGTCTCTTTAAATTGAATTGGTAATGGGTTTCTCTGAGATATTCTTGCATTTATCAGCTTATGGGTAAAAAGGTTCAATTTTGAGTCCGTAAAATAGGGGGCCGAAGTCAATAGTAACTAGACATGGACAGTGTTGCGTTGATCGTATAAATGACACCTCCTTTACCTCTACCTGTGAACAGGTCATGTGAAGCCCGAGTCATATACCAATCTGTGAACACCCTGTATGAGACTTGGCTCAGGGGTTCCTATGACTGATGAGGTCAAGCCAACTGTGTAATACTACAAGCATTTAAGAGGGGTTAAAGAGATTGCCCCTGATTTGACCCCTGAATGACTTTGTATTCAAAATCAGTTAGCACCCTGTATACCTTGTGACCTGGCAAATACTGTGACCAAGTAGCATGAAGCAGAAGCAGCAAAAAAGAGGGGTTAGAGTGACTGACCTGTAGTGATCGCTGCATGACCTTTGACCCCAATCTGTGAACTTGCACTCATACACACACACCCACCCACAACAATACACTTTACACACATCACTGATATTATGGTACCTTAGTGATCGTCATAGAGCTGATGGTCCTATGGAGGAAACCTACCCAATGCATATGCAAGAAAGAAGTGCAAATACCAAGATCTAGTGGCTGACTGTGAAAACAGATGATGGTCTACATACTACTTCCCAATTGAAGTAGGAAGAAGAGGTTTCTGCAATACATCAATCAACAAATGCCTGGCATCCTTGGGCATTCCTGAAGGAAAGAGGAAGGATATAACCGATACAGCAGCCAAAATTGCACTCAGAGCGAGCTATGTCATCTGGCTCAGCAGAAGCTCAGAGGCATTCAGACAGATGGAGCTACAAGCAACTCCAGCAATATGCTCTGAGGGAAGTGGAATGGTTGAGCACTCACAAAACCAGGTTTAACTCGCCAAAGCCTGGTCCAAAGCCCAGAGACCCAGGGCCAGAGACAGAGATACTGCATAAGGTGTATTTTCCCCCTACTAAGTCACCTTCAAAGAGGGAGATATATCAGGAGTGCTTATCTTAAAACGGATAAAAGTAGGCTCCGAAGGTGACAGCGCTGGTGTTCTACCAATGAACTATTCCTTCCTATTCTGCAATGTAGCCTGTATTGACTGAATGTTACGCTTTTTAATTTGACAGTGTAATTTTTATCTATATTTATTATTCAATATACCGTACCAGTATCGCCATATGCCGAGCCATTGTACTTGCAATGTCCATGTACGTATTATCCAGTATCCAATTTGATTTGACCCTTACATCAGTTTCACAACATGCAGTATTTGTGTTTTTGTGTAGTTAGTACATGTGGAACTGTATTTTTTGTGAAAATTTCATTTATGCAATCTTGGAACCAACAACCAAGGTTTCCAAAAATCATGGGTGTCATTTTTGGATGTATTCTAGGGAGAAAGGTTTATACAGGGGTCAAAATATAAAAGGGGAAAATGTGTTTTAAAGTATACCATCATGTTCAAGGATTACAGAAAGGTATAGTTTGCCCTATCTGAAGGTTATAGTACAATAATATAAGAGTTACAAGGCAAAAACGGGTTCAAGGTCTCACTGGAGATGACATTTCAGATTCATCATTTTGTTATAAAAATGGTGCCAAATTGTTCGTCTTACTGTACAGAAGCCGAAAATATAAAGGTCGCGTTGTCAATGACGTTTTGATAATAAGAGGGCAAATATGGCCATGGTCCACAGGGTCTATTGGAGACCACCAGTCATATCTCTAAAAGTCTCACTTTGAAAGGTGAAACACAGAATCTATATACATTTTCTTATTTAGTATGACACAATGAACGATTTAAAACCAGTTTCAACCAAATTGGACCATTCTATAAATAATGACCTTGAACTGTCTTGAGCCTATTGTACTAAAAGAATAGGTCGTAAATATGACAAACTATACCTTTGGAGACCTTATGAGCAACCTAACAGATTGGTATATATTTTAAAACAATTTAAATGTGGGCCATTCTCCGATAAAGTGTTCAAAAAGTGGTTTTTCATGTCGCTCACAGTCATGCACAGTTTAAAGCTTGTTAAGAATGAATATTTATTAATATAAATTATACTTAGGAGTTATGTTTTCTAAATGATCCGGACTAGAAGTTGTAACCGCGTGAGAAAGTATCAAGCAATAAGGCTAAAGATGCATAATTCTTGCTTATCGCCATGTCGCCAGCCCAAATCCGTTCTTTAAAATGTGTCCCTGCTCGTTACACAAGAGCGCACATGACAGATTACATTGCATTTTTATCAGCCTCTATTATGCCCTAATTATTAAGTTCAAAACTTGATAATATTGGATTATTAAAGTTCGCAAGAGTTCTCTGAGAGCATGTCGCCAATATTGCAGCCAGATACGTTACCATAATTCGAATGGATACCAAATTGCTAAAAATAACGGAGGAACAATGTTCCAATATGTGATAAATCAAGCAGATGTCAATGTTATATTATAAATGTATTACATAAAAATCTGCTTTCAAAGTAACAATTTCCAGCCCTAGCTAGTAATGAAAGAAATCCCCCATGTTACGTTCATACCGCGCCAGATACGTTACCCCCCTCCCGCTACGCTCTTGCAAAACGCCGTGATACATAAAGTCGAATACCACACCATGCTTTAGTTAGCCTTGTTCAAGGCGCTCTACCAACTTCATTCATTGGTTCACATGTCTAATATAATGTCATCATATATAAAGGAGTGGAACTTATCCCCCTTCCTAAAACTAAAAAAAAAACACCTAATTTGAGGTCTCCAATTTCACCTGGCCTATGTTCCATGCGTCCACTAGTGAGTTCAATAAGTTCAACTCAGGCAGAGCGCCTTGTACAGTCTGTCAGACTTTTTCTGCATTTGCAAAAATTTTATAGGAGATTTGTACAGGGAAGATTAAAACCACAAAGCGATTTGATCAAGGCTGTCGCTCTGAGTAGCACAACCACTGCACCTGACCACAACAGGTGTTTGTGGTTTTATACCTAGACGAGTAGGAACCTGGATCCAGCCAGTGTGGACAACAAACCACCAGGCAGTGTACCAATTTTTTTGTACCAAATTTGTTTATATAATCTTTCTCTAGACAGGGTAGCCCCTTCAATGCCAAAGCACTGATTTCATACCTGAAAACACAATGTTCAAAATAATTGAGAATAAAATGTTAATTATGCAGTATAGTGTGAAAAATGACAAGTTTGTTGGTTCAGCGGACAGCCTTGATCAAGGCTATGCTTTAGTATGAAGGTAATACCTGATACGGTATAGAGAGTAAGTCGGTGAAGTATGTAGCCTAATTTTATTAAGAACAGCTCGACTAAGAAAAGGCCCGCCAGATACGTTACCCAGATACGTTACTTCAGTGTTAACGTTAGGCTATATACTAAAAAATATGATATTATTTAAAATCACCCATGCATTGTTCCGTGCTCTGAGGATACCAAACTTGGAACACTTTATCGGAGAATGGCCCCTGTATATGGGTCTGTGTGTCTGTAGTCAAAATGTTAACCTTAATATATTGCATGGCGTATAAGTTCCGTAAGGGTTACCGTACGATGATGTAACTTAGTGGAAAGGAGGGGCGGGGTGTGATGACATGTTGGTGACCTCATGTGACCTTTGGCCCCATTCACAAACCGCGAAGGCAGACGACACTTGTGGTCCAGGCATCGCGATGTATTTTTTTTCTCATATTTTAGTCAAATTACTCGTCGGTTTCAACTCAAATTATTAATTAATATCAACTTGTTATTTGTTCCCTGGCCTTTTCCCTTTTGTTATGTGTTGTATGTATTGTCGTAAATATCTAAGGGTAACTCTAAGGGTAATTCTATCCATAGCCATTGTTCGCTACTTAGCCATGATGAATTCCTTAAGGGACGCTAATGCATGAAAAAAATTGACATATGAAAAGGACCCTTACGAATCACTTCCCACGGTTTGAAAACATTTGGATGTTTCTGTAAACAACCTAAAAACAAGGATAGTTGGGGGGGGGGGGGTGAGGTGGCAGTTTTGTGGGCCGATTTCTGGCACGAAAAGCAGGTGTTTACATCCCGGACATAATATCCCGTGTATCTAGCATGTTTTGGACACAATTCACAAGCGTTCAGACCGGGATTTAGGCATTATACTTTAGGCTTGTAGTAAGATATTTGTCTGGCAAGTGAAAGATTGGATTAGCCCGGGATTAGCACATATATCAATACAATGGTCTGTGAGCTTATGACACATGCTTTTCAAGTTTGATAAATGCTGGCAGTAATATTCAGCGATCCGCCTGGTCAGAATGCCACAATCTGCCACCGTCTGCCCCCCCCCCCCCCCGACTCTTCCTGTTTTACTGTTTTACAGAATGTAAACATGCAAATTGTTTTCAAACTCGGGAATTGATTTCAAGTAAGGTCCTTTTCAATTATGTCAATTTTTTGTTCATCCCATTATGTCCATTTAAAGCAAAGTCAGTACACGGTAACTGTCAAGCATTGTATTGGAAACACACTTCCTTATAGTCACAATCATAATAATGATAATTTATTCTGAAATTAATCAAATTATGATAATACAATACATAATTACAACTCAAATCACTCAGAAACAACTATTTAATAGAAATGTATCAGATTCTTAACCCTAACAAAAACCATGATTTACTCAAATGATCAATGTCCATATACTACTTATAACTCCAGTGCACATGCAACGAAAAATTAAAAACAAAATACTCTAACTTTAGTAGTTCGTATTAATTGCCATTTCCGCAGTTTAATTAAAGAATTCCTTACTCTCTTAAATCGAAAGATTGAGGTGAAGGGAACATTCCAAGTTAAGATTGAGATATCAGTCTTAAAGATCGAAAATTCAAACCAATTCCATTGGCATGTTCATCAATTTTAGACTTTTCCCTCACTCAATCTTTTGAATTGATTTTTCACTCTTTGGTTTTAAGAGAGTACCGACTATCTTCTAAACTCCTAACCACAAATTTCCCGGTGATTGCGTTCAACCCGATAATAACACCCGCCTCCGCTTACTAATTATAAAATAGTTTCCCACACCGTGCACTCGATCATTAAGGCTGGGTGTTTGCGTTATATACGCCAATTCACCTAAATTTCAAACTTATGAAATGATCTGCAATTCCGGATCTCAGTATGCCAAGAAATGACGACCTATAAAATCTCTCTTAGTGGAAATTGATCCGCCCTAAACCATAGCAATCATTGTGCAATCATAAGGAGCGCCAATCGTGTACCACGCATTTTTCATGGGATGAATTTGGCCATGAAGCCGCGGTTAGAAGGAGTTGGGGTTTATTCCGTATTGTTACATGCGTGGTCCTCTCTTAACATACCAGCCACCGGATCGTAATCCACACGCTTTTCAGATTATCATTTGTCAAGAAGCATTCGCTGTGGGGGTGAACAAAAAGATAAAAATGGATGGTTCATATACAGGGTGTGGAGGACTTTAAAACATATAAAGGAGCTGCACAATGGGATTTGAGGCTCCCAAAATGTGTTATTTATAATAGTTACTTTCATAAAAGATCAGATACTCAATAGAGTGCTTACTGGTACCTTGTGGCACCTTTAATGAAACACACTCGCCACGGTGCCACAAATGACTTTTTAAATCCCATGTACGATGACTTTCATTCTACCCTTAATAGACAAACCCATGGTCACACGTATTACCACTTACAATTCAAAACTAATAACTTTACCAATGTTCGTCAGGCATACTCTTTAGTGACATACTGATCACAAAATACTAAAGATAACCGAAAAAAAGTGATTAAAACATAATCTAATCAAAAAATTACTGCACATCTAGGAAATAAAACCAAGACTAATTCAAGTAGCAGCTCTAGGAAATGACCGTCAAAACAATGATGGCAACGAAGATTACTTAAATGATTGTGCGGACCAATTCATGTAAGTTTTCAGCAATAAATTCTCACAATTAAATTTGGCCCCAAAAAAACAAAAAAACTAAAAATATAACAAAAATTATAAAGACTACAAGCCGTGGATTACTGCAGAAATAATTAAAAATCAATTTAAAAAAAAAGACTGAGAACATTAACTTGTACAAAAAATGTATAAAATCCGTTAATGAAACTGACAAAAACAAATACATTAGTTTAACTCACTCATCTTATAGGTCTTTATTGTAAAAATTATACAATAATAAATTGACGGTAATATAAAAATCAGTTATTCAAATGACATCGCCACCAAATTTAAAAATGCTTTATGAAAATAGGTTCCGAAAACATGCCAGTGAGACTATAAATTTTGGCTTGCAACTTGATATCAACAGCAAGTTAGGAATGACAAGAGTCTTGGTTTTTTAATGATATCAATCCCAAGCGTTGTCACGGAAATTGTTCCCTTTATTGCTAGGCATCGTGGTCATATTTTCAACCTTTCACACTTTTTACAGGTATCATTCCTTTCGGCTGTTAAGATTGCCAAAAGTATTCCTATTTTTAAAAGGATGATCCCACACAGGATGAGGGCGGCCAAGAGATCCCGATTTTAGGGAGGGGTCAATATTTATGCCAGCAGGGGGGAATGGAGGATTTGAGGGGAACCCGAAAATTTTTGTAAGAGAGAGGGGTGTGGGGAGGGAACCGTGAAAATTTTTCATCAACGAGGAGGGAGAGAGGGGAAATGAACTTTTAAAATGGGGGGAAATCAGATGATTAAGGGGAGGGAGGGAATGTGAAATTTTGAACGGAAGAAGCCGAGGGGGAACGCGAACATTTTCGCCCGAAAAAAATTGAAAATCCTCCATCCCCCCCCCCGCATAACTAAGACCGATCCCTTATAACGTCGGCCAATGGTTTTATACGTAAAAGCTAAACCTTGACGAAAAATTCTGAATTTTTAAACTATTGTCAAGGAATATTTTCTTATTCTAAAACAGATCTGAAGAATAAAATCCACGGTTTTATAGGGTCTTCTTTATTCTTTGTTTGTACCATTGAATTTAACACAGGTGTGGCAGGAGATATGGTCCGCCGATCACACCAGTCCGGGAAACGAATGTGGAACAAATAGGGCAATCGATTCAGTTGACTTTTCTTCACGCAACATTTAAGTTTCACGCTTTATTCCGTTTCGTTGCGTCTATGGGTAGCCCGGAATGTGGTTAATGAAGAGAAAGATATCTCCATTGAACAAACGGGAATAAGGCAACGAGGGCGATGAGATCGGTCGTATGTTAGTCCTTGTCCAGATAGGTTTTGATCTGGTTAAAATACAGGTAGGGGAAAAGAAAACCTTCTTAGTTGTGCTTCAACTTAGTCAGAATCATCATCTATAAATAATTTGCATGATAGGACATTCCAAAGTAGAGTAGTAGCTTAATCCTACTAATTTGCATAATAAACAAATGGGCCCCATTGAAGGTTCCATAAATAGTTTTAGCTATAGGCCTATGGTGTCTTGTAGAAGGAATTCTTTTATGGAATAAATGCAACATGAGGTGTTTGGCAAATTATGGACACCCACCAGAACTCAAATCCATACATTGAAATGTAAAAACATAACTGCATAAACAAAAATGGCCGCCACATTTTCATAATTTTGAGCATCATTTGACATTAACAGTCAATGCATTCAAGGTATCACATGGATGAGCAGACTTTTAAAGTTACAATTACAATCTTTGTACTAATATAAACTATAAAATGTCTAATATTTATATACAGACTCGCAAGGGTGACAACCAAGAAGCTCTTTTTTTAATTTGCATAAACAAAAGGCGCCTTTGAAATTCGTATAATAGTTGCGGCATATCCCGTCTGTAGAGGAATCTGTAGGACAAATATGATAACACGAGCGGTGGTTGATATGGATAACACCAGACTCAAATCCATGCATTTTTAAGTAAAAACTCATTGCAGAAAGAAATCCAAATGGCCGCCATTCCGTACTTTTGTGCATAATTTGATTCTTTAACAGTCATTGGTCAAGATCCCACTGGAATGAATCTTACACTTAAGTTTACAATGACACTATTTACACTGTATAATTATAATCATGTGTGTATGGAAGACTTCCTCAAGTGGGACAGCCTGAGCATGCTAATTTGCAAAAACAAATGGCTGCCATTGGAATTGCGCCATACCTAGTTTCGGCTATATCTGATCATCTTATACAGAAAGTAATATTTTAGGTACAAAAACTGCAAAATGAGAGGTTGATAAACAAACAAAATGACCCAATTGCATAGCATCCAATTAATATAAATCGAATTTGCATATCCCCAAATGATCGCCATGTTGCCCAAATAACATTCATAAAAAAAACTAGATGTCTATACTTATTCATAGTTTTAAAGGCACTTAATTTGCCTATAGAATATTTGAGGAAGCCATTACTTTACTACAATGCACTGTTAAAAATGTTCCGAATTTACTAGACGTTACCTTGAATTACGGGGGGTAAACCCATATTATCTCAAAAATCTTCACGCTTTATTACCTATACAACTATAAAAATTAACAATTTGGAAGCAGAAAGAAAAATGTAAATAACAGTGGTTAGAAAATACTTCTACAATTTGAAAAAAAAGGTAGGCTTAGTATTGATATGCTGACCGTTATTATTTTTCCGTAATATTGCGGTTTTTTAACTTACTTGTGTTACTGTACAGGATGTAACCTATGAAAAATCGTGTTTGTACTATAAAATGTGTGTGAAATAACGTGTAAAGATAGTAACGTCATTAAAAAATTGCAAATTCTATTTTCCCTATAATTTTTTAAAAAAATAGTTTAAAACTCTGTGCCTCCTTTTTTTGTATTATATTTAGTATAATTTGAAAAAAAGTAGTACACACATATATTATATTATATATTTTACTTTTAGGCATTGCTATTAGTACAGTCATGTAGTGTTGTATTGTAGTGGATAGGTTTTTTAGGACTGGTAATCTTAAGGCCCTGTTCGATCTTTGTAAGGGAATGTTATTAAGGTATTCATCTGATGATGAAGATGTTCATTTAGAAGTGTACATGGCCATATAAAACAAAGTGTATAGACTGGTTTTAATCTTTTGTCTTCAGTTTTCTTTGTTTATTGCTTTTTTCTTAAAATTGTTTGCCCGAAATATAAACTTTTACCCAATCATGTGGTAACGTAAATACAACGATTTGTATGATGCCATAGCTACAACGTGAGATTCGGTCAGAGGATTGTAATAACGTTTTTAATTCTTTTTTTTTTTTTTTTTTAATTCTTAATAGTGTTTATTTAAACAAGTCACAACAACCAAACATAACGTAAAGCTGAAGATGTATTTTTACGCCGGTTATTTTACGTTCCCCTGCAATGTTGTATTGTTACGGCTCCAGGTATTTACATTCTGCACTGTTGTGAGGCCCAGCTGCCAGTCAAATCCCTGTTTTTTTACGGAATATTTTAACAGTGTTGTGTTTCAGTAGTATTTCAATAATAGAGATCTGTATGCATATTTTTTGGACATAAAAACAGTTATTTTACCAACGCATTTATACATAACATTCACCAATGCACAAGTTCTCATTAAAGGTATTTGCCAAGGTTCTAGGTATTTTGCCTCCTTAATAGTCTGTCTCTTCCTTGTCCCATCCCATATCATCCTTCAGACCTATTTCAGAAACTTGTTGCATCCCATTATTAGTTGCCCCATCGCATGAAATGAAGGGTTTTAGGCAGTCCTTCATCACATGGAGGGAAGCTGGCCAGAATCAATTTCGCCTTTCGTTGCTCTAAACATTAGTACCGCAAGTTGTTCTCCATCTTTGAGGGGCATGATCTAGGCATACTAGGCAAGAGTAACATGAACTCTTTGCAAAGTTTGCCCAAAGAAGTTTATCAGCCAGTGACCCAAACACTTGGAAGTGCGAGAGAGAGAGGGGGGACGGGAGAGAGAGAGAAGGAGAGGAGAGTAGAGAGATGTGTCACTTTGTAGAATTTATGCATTTGGCCTCGAGGAGTACTAGAGTACTAGCTCTAAAAAGCTCGCCAGAGAGAGAGACCGAACCCTACCCTTTTTCATGCTTAACATTACAGCTGCACCAAAGTTTCAATCAGTTGTACCGTAAGTGATCCTCAGCCTTGGGCTTCAACAAGACATAGCGCCCAATATGTTTATGAAGTGTAAAACCAAAACAGGACAAGGTACATCAAAGGTATACATTCATATATCCGGTAATGATGTGACTATGTCAGCGCATTTGCTGCTAAAGGCAATTTTCTGGATAAAAATCTCCTCAATATCCCACGTTTACAAACTCAAAAGTTCACAGTCATGAATAGGATCACTCATCAAAGACGGTGAACAACTTGGCCAGCGTCCTCCATTGAGAACTGTTTGACCCTTCATGCAGAGAGATATTCCATTGTTGTGGTGCGTTTCCACAACCACAGGTAGATGTACTCTCTTCCGGGGGGGGGGGCGGGGTTCTTGGGTTTTGGTTGGGTTACCATGCTAGTTCCAAAAAAAGAGGGACTAGCGCAAATCGAGACTACCGATTTTAGAGGTATCCAAATTCACAATAATTCAAGTTCTAGTCCCGCTCGGGGTATCAAATTCGGTAAGATTGGGGACATTGGCTCATTGAAAACTGGGGGGACCCAAAATAACTTTAATCAGTCAGTAAAAGAACCCTTGCAGTGTGTAAATTTTTCCTCTAAAGTAGTATAAGGCGTGTTTTAGTAACTAATATTTGGGTTTATAGTTGGATCGCCACATCAGCGTATTGAAAGCATCGGTCCCGATTAGGGGTGAATTTTACCGCAAATTGGTGTCCCCGTTAGGGGTTATATTTTCACGGGGGGAAAAGGGGTTATTATAATTAACTGAAATTACTGGTCCCCTAGGGATATTTTCACTGAAAATTGGTCCCGTAGGGGTAACTTCGTTTTCTCAGAACCCTGGACCGCGCATGGGTTACCAAACAAAACCTTTGAACCCCCCCCCACCCCCCCGGACTCTCTTAAACTCCTTCTTAGAGACTGATTCAAGAGGTTGGCGCTTGCTCAAGAAACTCTGTCTGGATTCATTTTTAAAGCGGTAGCGGTTGGCAGCAGGTCTTTCCAGACATGCATAGGGTGGTTCACATTAGATTACGTGGCAGCCTACGCTCTTGATGCTCGCTACACTACTGATGAATTCCTGCTAGGATGTTAAAGGGATGAAATGGGGAGCGTGACCGGGTTAGTTGTGCCTTGGGATGAATGCGAGCTTTGAGGGAAGGAGGAGGAGGAGGGAGTCGTGGTGAATCTCGAGTCAACGACGATTCTAGTCTTCTTGCTTTGTCAGTTTCCCGCATTCTGCCTCCCGATATCAGTCGCTATGGGGAAAAAATGAATCTGGTATGCCCGAGATGGGAACAGCGGGCTGTTCTAGACTGGACCCGTCCCTTATGGGAGAAGGGGGCCGGCTGTTGGGGCAAAGAAAAGTCCGCGGGAGGGATATTAGTTTCCTCTTTTTTTTTGGGCCTATTATGCAGAGATCTTACAGCTCGATATAATACCCTATTACAATTCGTAGACAAACCCACCCCCTCCAACAACATAATAATCCAAAGTTAATTATGGTTTCCGAGACATGCTTTGGTGCGAGGCGAACCCCATCCGGATATATTGATTCATAAGATTGAACCGATCTCGATACAATAACCTGAAACCCGTGCGTTGGCTACTGAATCAGTCCCCCGCTCACCCCTTTCTCACACCCCCCCCCACCCCCCCCCCCCCGCCCCCCCCCCCCCCCAGGCCAGTACTTTTATTCTGATTCTTGTGATACGGGCGATTCAAAATCCACCTTGAGATCAAAAAAAGCCTATTCCGGTGAATATCACAGATTTTCAATCGTGATATTTTGCACTATGATCAATACATTTTGACTCAAACATCAAAAATTATTGATCTGGGTTATTCTGTATGTGTACCACAATCAGCTTGTTTAGTGCAGATTTGAAAAACTTCGGTCGATGTATGTCTATTTGCGGTAGCGTTGTGACAAATTTCCTCAAATACTTCATTTGGTCATATTGGTGTTATTTAACATTTAAAGCAGTATAAGGAATTTTGCACCACTATCCCAGATTTACAAGTTTAAAATGCATTCACATTTTTTTCGATTCTCTGCATTATCGCTGCCAATCCCTTTAAGTGACGTTTGGCCCACGTTGTGTAGATGGAAGCACCCCACCTGTGTCTTTGACGGATTGTCGTAGGTGGTTTTCCCCATAGTAAGGAGTGAGTTATCAAAGCTTTGGAGAGCTCTCTCTTCAACAACTGTGAAGTCTGCATCTTTGTGTGCTAATTCCAAGATAGTCTGCATAGATTAAACGACAGGTTCCTGCACTTCCTATGTTGGTCGTTGGTATAGATGGTTGAACAGGAGAGGTGCGAGCACGCTCCCTTGGCTCCCTCGGCTCTTCTTTCTCCTAGCTGAACAAGAACATCCTGTTTGCAAGCTACCAAACAGCATATGTGGGGCGTACTCTTCCAAGCGGACGGAGTGGCAAATACTTGTAATGTAATGAGAACTTGTGGAGTTGGTCAATAGTTATGTATATTGCGGTTTATGTCAATTATTACTGGATAACAGATTGATAGAGATATTGCTAAATTGATGGCAAAATGGGATTGGTAATGCATGGGCCAAAAGGTGCATAGTACACAAACACTCAATACTCCCTCATTCACCAAACACTCTTATATGAATTAAAAAACACTGAACATCTTTGACTAAACTTCAACGCTATTTTCATGTTATCGTTACCCATCCAAGGGATCTGCGAATTCATTGACGGGTTCTTTACCAAAAATAGTGAAAATGTTAATATACCAAGAAAGCTTATCATACTAACAGAGTCCTAAATGCCGGCGTTCCTCATTAATCAGAAACTCCAATTTTTTGGTCCTGGCCTCCGGAAAACCACTCTGATCATGTTGATAAGACACTCACATCAAGTTCCTTCCCTTTCCTAAATTATTCTCCTGTAATTAATGTGTGATCCCCATTCAAATCTGTATTGTTTTTTTAAAATTTCATTTTTAGTAAGGGTGAGGATCTAAGATTTAAAGACCCTCGGACAGGTAGATGGGAGTTCCGTAACCTAACCCATCTTACACACTTTCTGACACACTTAGAATTCGGAAACCCTTCACGGAATAAATTACATGTTTATTCTCTTAAGGTTTCCGAATTCATAAGTGTGTCAGAAAAAAGTGGGGAAGATGGGGGAGGTTACGGAAACTCCCCGGTAGTAGACAGCATCATCTTCTTTGTTGATGTCTTCACTCCATTCAATATTCAATTAATACACCAAGGTGTAACTCAGGGGATACAGTATGCGATCTAGCTATATTAGCAAATCAAAATGTGCAAAGAATTCCTATCAGAAAAATTTTCACATGCACAGAGTATACTTTAGAACAAACACAAAATCACTGTACCACTTGAGTTTCACGATTAAAACCTCTCTGCCATATATAATATGAGGTCAGAAAAACTAAACAATCAGTTCATAATACAAACTTTAATTTTGATTACAACAGGATAAAGGGAAATGGAGGACTGTATTCAATGACCACGTATGTGAGAGTGATAAATCGAATCCATTCTAGAATGTTTGGGGAAGAGGTTTGAGATGTTTTTTTCTATAGTTTGAAGGGTGCTGATCAGAATTTTTGTCTAACTCTGGAAATGTGGGGCAACTTTGTAAAAATAAAGGGGTAGGTAACTTTAGTACAGGGGTAAATATTGGGGAAATCAAGGTCAAATTGTGTGTTTAAAGTACACTCAATGTATTTGGTATTGTCTCACTTATAGGATTTAAAACGTATAGTTGTTGCGTTCTGACCTTAGTAAAACAGGTACAGCCTTTCAAGGTTCAAGGTCATCTTGGGGATAAACGTTTACCCGTGCTCCGATTTGGTTTTATTGAAACTGGTTTGTTTGTCAAATGTTCGTCTCGACGTATTTTACAAGTTTGGCATTTGGTCGTACTTAGTGGGCAAAAGGTAACAAGGGTCTACATGATCAAACTTGACCCGGAATAGGATACAGAGTTCACCAAAACGAACTGAAATTAATTTTTCTGCTTCAGTAGGACCAGTGCAATAATTTAAGATTATGCAAAGGTATACTTACCTGCGTATAAGTCTTGATTATATTAGCCTTCCGGAGGGAAAGAATCAATTGGCGTTATTTAGATTCTGCTTTGCGGCGCCTTTGCATGTGTACGTGTCAAAAAAATGGCAAAACCCTCAATCTCCATATCCATTAATACGTCTTATTAGCAGAAAACCTAATTATAAACAGAGGGGAGGGTACAGGCCTGTGAAAACCAGGCCACAGTGGTGGGGTAAATCCAAAAATGTTAATTAAAACACTAAACACTACTTACTAACTATATACAACATGGGCAAAAATACTCAACTCAGCTATCCTGCCTGAGTAAGATTTAGAGTTGTAATGATGAACCAAAAACAATTTAAAAAAAAAAGGCAAACGAGGAAAAATAAAAAACTCTTAAGGCTTACTATATAAAAAAAGGCACATCACAAGTTCAAGTTGTGTACATGTAGGCCTATTCACAAAAACCTGTGCAGAATCAATCGTTTAGGGTTTAAGACAGGTCGACTCAGAAGGCCCCGCTGTCGGGAGGGAATTGATTCCCCCTCCTGATGGCTCTATAATCAAGATTAACTGGCAGGGTAAGTACCTTTGCATAATCTTCAATTATATTACGCTTCCTCCGTTCTAATCAATTGGCGACTTTGAAGCTGAGAGAGGCGAGGCTTGTGTAACCATTGAGTTAGCTGATGGCCTATGATAAACAGCTTTTGAAAAAAGTGCAATCAGATGCCCAGCGCCTCTGTGCTAAGATGTCTTGCATAGAAACCCTTAGTTTTCCGAAGCTGATGTAAAGCCGCAACCCCCGCCCGTGGGGAATGGGCTTGCTTTAAATATATGTGCGCTCCTGCAAAGCTTTAGAATGTGACGAAGCCACCTGCTCACAGTCGATAGAAACACTTTACCATAGGGCTTGATATAGCTAATCAATAGCGGCGTTTCTGAAACCCCTGAGTTTCTTGTTTCTCCAAGTAGACTGAAACCGCTCTGACTGGGCAGAAACGGAATCACGAAAGTGCCTCAATTTCAACACTTTTCAAGAGTGCCCCCGGACGATTTGTTTGTGCCCGGGGGGGGGGGGGGAGGCACTTGTATTCAAAGGTGATATGATGCTTTGGTTTGTTGTGACCTGGACTGTCAAAAATGCACCATAACACGTATTTTCGAGACCTAAAAAACAGCTAAAACATACCCTAAACAAGCATTCTTATTCTGCTTATTTTTGTACCTTCAACAAGTACGCAGTGCATTGAATCGTAAATATACCATGATTATCTGCTTTGGCTTTACATTCTCAAGTTCCGATGCCAAATCTTGGAGATGATGGAGATTTTGACCCTCTGTTAATGAGATATAACATGACAATCTCAGGGTTAAGAAAAAAACATACCCTTTTTCCTATGTTGCTGTTCTGACACCCTAAACGATTGTACGCGCGTACTCGCCTGTTGGAAAAAAGACAACCCTTTTTACGCGTTTTCTTGTTCACGCAGCATATCCCCCTTTGAATACAATGGCCCCCGGGGGTTTGTGCAACTTTGAAGGTACACATCTCCAAAACACTCTTAGAGGGGGGATATAAATGTTCAGTATCTATGATGAACAAGGGGTGCAACTTTCCCGCTGTCACCAACTGCAAGAATCGGAACCCATTGAGTGTTAGGAAGTTCAGGAAAACTTATTCCTGGAGCAGCTCACCAAGAGTGGTACTGTAACAACGGGTGGACCCCCAAGTCACTGAATACCGGGGCATGGGAGGATTGCTATAAGAACCCTTCATCAAACGCAACAATTCCAAAACATTCCCCAAACAGGTTTTATTTATGATAGGAAGGTTGATACATAAAATTGAAGAACGGATACCCCCAAAACTTAGGTTTCTGTAGGCCAAGCCTTTCTTTTCACATTGCACTAGAAAAGATAGAGATTTCGCTAACAGGGGCTGAAACTGGATCCATCGCTCGGTATTTACACCAGCCACTCCATGCTCGCCAAGCAGCTTCAATTGCTTTGGTGTGTTGATGGTCTACAGTTGCAAGCGATAGGACTTGGGGCAAGTAACTTTTCTGTTGAAAAGCCCTTTGCAATGATTCTACTCCTGAGACTTTCCATGCCGCTAATGTAGGGATGACTGAGCGGGTGTTGTGTGTGTCCTGAGTGGGTAGCGAGTCACCCAGTCTAGCTGCGGAAGTAGAATTGGAGGAGCTATGGCTAACTGAACTAGCAGTGGGTAACCTTGTGTTGACCATGTTGGGCAATCACCAAGGCTGTTGCTGTCTCTTCCTTTATTTTCCTCAACACCTGAGGCAAAGACACAAAAGGGCGGAAATGCATACCCTAGTTCGTTCGTCCACTCTACTGAGAACGAGTCCACTGCTATGATTCCGGGTTCGGGTTTCCACGCCATGTATTGCGGACTTTGTAATTTATCCTGAGGCAATAGATCCACTGTGGATAACATTGCCATTTGACTGCAGATTGCATTGAAGATAGATTGGTTCAGTGACTATTCTATGGCGATCGTGAAAACCCGGATGCCTGTCCGCATTCCATTCTTACCCCAGGGGACACAATGGAATGCTGTTAGAAAAACTATGTTTTATCGTAGGCACCATTTCCCATGGTGATGCTAGATTGCGACAACTTGGCCGTGTGTGTTCCCCTTTGTGGCGTAGTAAGAAAGGCTGTGTGTGGGTCTAATTTTAGTACAATGTGACAGTTGCGGATGTTCTTGGCAAAGTTTCAGACCTAGAAAAGACGCCAATAGCGCGAGGGTTGGTAATTTATGTGATTCTGTTTTCCAGTGGAGGACCCCCGCCCCCCTGTTTGACGCTGCCGACAATGCGGCTCCCCCATCCTTGTGTCGAAGCGTCTGATGTTATAGTTAGTTCTGGGGAAGGAAGTATCATCTGCTTCCCATTACACTGCTGAAGACATGTCCTCCACCATAACCGTTCTGAAGACTGCCTCTGAAAAAGAATCACTCATTGATGAGGAGGGTCCCTGTGCACGACTGGATTAGCCTTTCTGCAATGGTCGAAAGAGAAATTGGGGGATGGACCCACATCATATGCGTGGCTGCCCCATCTTTCCCAAAATTAGTGCCAACTCTCTGGCTGTTGTGAGTCTTCTTTTTATCAAGAGGATGCATATTTGTTGTTGAGATGTTCATTTTTACTTGTGGCAAGGCGATAGTCATATTTCTGTGTGTTCCTATGTTGACCCATGAAACTTTATTATTTTCTGATGTGGGGGTCAACGGGGACTCTCCAGGTTCACGGAAGGCCTAATTGATGAAACAAAATCAGGAGTTAATCAATTGCTTTGTTATACTTCTTGTTCTACCTTGTCATAGAATTAGGTCGTCTAAATAAAGACACCCGCATTGACCTTGTCTGAGATGTGATGAACACAGGTTTCCATGATTTTGTGAATACTCGGGGGTGGCTGTAGTCAAGCAACCAGGGATCATGAATTCTAGAAGATCTCCATATCCCCATTCGAACCTCAGGAACTTTTTGTTGTGAAAGCCTGAATTGGAATCATGAAATACGCATCTTTCAAGTCGATTGTAATCAAAATCTTGATCGAGCCAAACTCTGGACATGCGAAATCGAACTCCATTTTGAATATGGGAGACATGAACTGCTGATCGGATTTTTAGAATTGGAAACTGGGCGGTACCTCTGAATTCTTTGGAACTACAAAGAGCGTGACAAGAATGTTCTTGAGTGGGCCTCACTCTTTTTACTGCCCCTTTGGAAATCATATCTTTATCTCCGGGTGCAAATGAGATGACTGATCTTTTGACATGCTCAACTGTTTGGGGAGGCTTGAATTGTATGGGTTCTCTGTAAAACTCGATTCGGTACCAGGTATTGATCGGCAAGATCCATGGATCTGAGGTCAGGGTCTGCCATATGGCAGGCAATGTTTTTTATGCGTCCCTTTTGCAAATTTTGCTTTGTAATGGTTATTCGAAACCGGGATGAACAGGATGTGTGTCCTCTTTTCTCTTTTTTTTGGAAAGGTTGAAGTGAATTGGTTTTGATTGCCTACTTTGGAAGGGCTGAGAAGAGGTCTGCTCTCGTGTGACCTCTAAGCCTGTGTGGCAACTGGTTTTGCCTGGTGTGTAGTACTGGCTCTTGCCCCTTCATTCGGTTCTTGAAGTTTGGGCGAAACGAAACTTTGATCGGATGATTTGGGCTTGAAAAACTTGCATTTCCCTTTGCCCTGTTTGTTCTGTCCTGTTCTTTTTTGAAGGTTTTAACCAACTTCTCTGTAACTTTGTGGATTTTCTCTTCCTCTTCAACTTTGAGGTCCATTCATCCCCATACAAACATCCCATTGATGGCTTAACATCCCGCAAAAATCCTTCTTTGATGAACGGTTCAGCATGTCGTTGACGAAAAAATGGAAAGCCTCTGAATCGCAGACCCTAACAAACTGCCAGCAGTTGTTAATAACTCATCTGACTGTCCTGTTTTCTGTTGATTCTCAATAGCTCTAAACAACGGAATGGATGCTCTAAGGAAATCCTCTTGGATGGGCCAAATGGAATTGTCATCCTTCCAGGCTGCCACTTTCCTTTGTTTCATATTATCCCTCACTGTTTGAGGAAGGTCTGGGGCTTTAAAAAAATCAGCAACTGAAAGGTCTGGCTTGAGACTGCCCAACAATTCATCTTTCTTTTGCTGATCTAGCACATTGGTACGTTGGTCTTTCCACCAATTTAGAACAGACTCATCAAACATGGCTCCTTTTGGCTGGAGATGTGGATTTGCTAGGGTTGGTTTATCCGATGGCTCCACTGGCACCGACTCTTTTGTGGGATCATCCTTTCCTTGGGTGGAAACCTCCTTTGACTCACCCAATTCTTGCATGTCACCTGCATGCAACATATAAGTAACATTGGTTGTAGACTGTTCACTTTCTCTTGTGGTAACATATAAGTAACATATAATTTTTCATAAATGCTCAAGTTTTGCATCGAAGTTTGGAAACTTTATCAGAATTTAGTCTTTTATCCAGATAAAATGGTTCATAATGAAAACGTTTATAGACTAAACTGAGTTAATTTTGACAGATACCATTGGTGACACTTGATTAAAATACTTCACAATTTAAATTTCTGAATTGTCTTTTGTCATTTATTCTATCTGTAGAAACAGGGGAACCATATAAACCGTGGTTCAAACGAAACTAGGTCACAGTTCCTCCATTTCCCTTGATCCTGAGGAATCAAAATAAATGGTGTCTATAGAAACAGGGAATCCATATACCGTTAGTAGGGTTATAAATCAAAATCCCATTCTAGAAGTTTGGGGAAGAATTAAGGTTTGAAAATGTTTTTCTATAATTTGAAGGGTGCTGAATCAGAATTTTTGGGCCCAACCTCTGGGAAATGTGGGAAACTTTGTAAAATAAGGGGTAAATTTAGTACAGGGGTAAATTTGAAATTAAAGGGATTAACAGCGATTTGCTAATCCGAAACATCGAAAAAATCTTCAAAATTCATATTTTGTATTTTTGTTACTGGCATGGATATGCAAACATAACCTGCAAGTGGTTGGCTTGAAATCAGTGTATTAAAGACAAGGCAGTATCTGATTCTGTAATTTCTATGCGTGCGTATCAAAATTCCGACTTGAGATCAAAAAAGCCTTTCTCTGTGAATGTCCCAGATTTTAAGCGTGATATTGTGCACCATGATCAATACAGTTTGACCTCAAACACAAACATAATTGATCTTTGTTTATTCTGTGCTAAGTGTAAAAAACAACAATCAGTCTGTTATTGTAGGATTTTGAGATGTCATTGCTGTATGTCTTATTTGCGGGGACGGTATGGACAAATTTCTTCAATACTTCATTTTTTTCAATTTGGTGGTTTGTTCTACATTAAAGTATTATATGGAATTGTATACATCGATTATAAGTAAAATGCATTGTCACATTCTCGAGTCTATCACAATATCGCTGCTAATCAAATTGTGTTTAACGTCCACAATTATTTCTCATTATACGGATTAAAAAAAGTCAGTTTGTATGATTCCGACCTTTAGACCACGGATACAAGCCCTGATAAGGTCAGGTCATTCTGGGCAAAAAAATCCAATGCTCAGATTTTGTTGAAACCGGTGTCAAATTATATTACGCCTCTCCGTTCTAATCAATTGGCGTTTAGCTCCTGCTTTGGGCTCATTTACAGTTCACAGTGTTCAAAAAACTGGGCAACCCTCAATCCCATGTTCCATTATACTTCCTTTTTAGCTACTGCACCGGGCCGTAAGCTAATTTTTTACCCCCCACCAAATGTCGTAAGTTGAAAAAAGTTTGCATTAAAGAGGGTTTTACTTGGAAAGTTTCGATTTACTTGGTAAGTATGTCTAAGGTAGATCCACAGTCCTTCTCAGGACTCTCAAGTGTGTAAGCAAAACATACAATCGGTTGACTCTGCTAATGTCCAAATGCAAGTCATGATCAGGGTAGTAGAATTTTGCACTCGAGCGGTGATGACACCAGGCATCCATCGACAGTACCCGCCTTCGAGATTTCGAGGTACTGATCTGAGGTGGAGATGTAGGGGACAATAATAACTCACGCCCTACTAGCGTGAGCATGATTTTGGACAGTTTGATGATATGAATGTAGGCCATCAAAGGCTATGACTCATCACGCCTTCCAAATTAGAGCCGCTGATTTGCATGAGGGTGAGAGTGAAAGGATTCTCATTCTCAACACAGGATGCTGAATGGATTTTCTATCCACAGAAGGATTCACGCCTCCATCTTGGGGCCGTGAAAGCCGTTATGAGCTTTCAGCATCATTGTGGACGTTTCCCAGGACATGCAGGACATGGAGCTACAAATACCCCCAGGAGGGTAGACATCATTCAATGAGTATGATGAATATGGATATGAAGGGCGAAGATACAGGTCACCCCCACCTTCGAGATATAGGCTGTCTCCTCGTCAGAGGGTTTTTCAGGAGGAAATGAACATTTTGGAGAGTATGCAGCGGCAGCAAATGGAAACCTGAAAAATGCTGCAGAGATTCCTTGCCTGTATGTTATTACTCAAAGAAGTTGGACAACATCAGAAAAAAATACTCAACAATGAGAAAGAATGTCTTGCATGTCTATTGTCATTGCAACAATTTTGAAGTTTACTTGCGTACAACAGTGCACCAGGTTCTTGCGTACACAGATCACAATCGGTTGACTTTTATCCACAAGATGAAAAACCGAAATCAAAAGAACTTGTCAGGTGGAGTTTTAACTTCTACAAGAATACAATCTGGACATAAGACATATCAAAGGAAAAAAAAATGTTTGGCAGATGCCTTGTCCAGAGTTGCCTAAATTTGTTCAGAAAATTAAGTGTTTTAAACTTGTAATATAGGAATGAAGGCAGCAATGCAAGAACATTATAAAAAGTGTTAAAATTTGCCTGTGTAAAAACTGTGCTGTAAAAAATAACCACAAAATGGTAACGGTATAAAGCAGATTTTGGAAATTTTCATTTCTAATAAAGTTTCTTTTAAGGGGAGGATGTTATTAAGCCTCCATTTTTCTAATTAAAACTTTTAGAAATATTATTTTCTCAATTTTATTTGAGAAAAGATTTCTCATGGGAAAAGTACTTGTTTACTAGAAAAAAAGAGAGCCAAGGTGAATTTTCTAGTTTGTTTTTGGCCGGGTGCACCTGTTTAGGTTGCACAATAGGGAAGTGGGGAATTCCCCAAGATGTAAACTTCGTAACTGAGTCAATGTTTATGCGTTAAGATCAAAAACATGCTGCATGATCGGGGGATTTCCCCATAGAGTTCGATTTGTGAAATGATGCCAATTCAGAGAGGTAATTTTTGTGAAACTGATTTGACAGTGCTAGGGTTATTTTATGCATGATCATGTGTAAGACCTATTTTTAGGTATTAGGAAATACTAGTTATGAAATATTGTGTATATATTGGTGATTTGAGTTAAGTTCTCGCTTGCCAGCATCCACTAGTAACAAGTAGTAGAAGATAGCTAGTTTTACTCGCATTGAGGAGCAGACCTGTATCAAGTACCTAGTTTGCCAGGATATATAATTCCATGTGAGCAGAGTTGCTGTAATTATTCTACTGTCGTCTTTGAAGCGGAAGGTGCTGGGAATCAAAAATAAGATTCCAAATTGTGGACCAAGATAGAAAATCGTGGTGATTATCTTCGATATATGTGGGATATTAATGTCGTCGAGGGACTTAATTTATCCTGTCGTCTTGAACTGCTGGACAAAAGATCTTAGGCTGGTGAGAAGATTCCCCATGGAATATAATACCTGAGGAGTTAAAATATGTGAACTTATGCGCTGTCATTTTGGAGTCTTCGCTGTGAACTGCAACGATTTCAACACAGGACACTAGTAAACTCTAAGTAAACTATAATCTTAAATGTTGTGTGTAATTTTATGTAATTTTGTTTTGGACATACCAAATTCTTGAACCAGATCATTAAAACTGTTTTATTATATAAAATTTAGATCACTTGTGCACAAGGCTCATTTATTTGTGTTTGAAAGGTATTTCTGACCTTTGACGTCTACGAGACGTCATAACAGTATGAATTGAGGGGATTAGCATGTAAAAACTTTGGTCCATGTATTTGTGGTATGATGTGCGCTATAGCCATGATAGCCAACCCTGAGCGGTTGGTTCATTTACAGTCCCAATCAATAGTCAATGCATTAACCCTAGAATACTCGAAGAAAGCGCAACCAATCATGATAGTGGTCAGTGAAAGCAGGTGAAAGCTGACTTTATGAATAGGCCAATAATCAGGCGCGGATCCAGGGAGGGGGCGGAGGGGCGCGCGCCTCCCGGTAATTCTCTGCAAACAGACTTTTATCCTCGAGTACCAATACTCTACTCGTACTCGAGTACGAAGTACAATTGGTGTACTCGTACTCATACTCGTACTCAGGCTTGGATACTCGTACTCATACTCGTAACTAGTATAAAATCCTCGTACGCATAATCGTACTCGGGATTTTAAATTTGCTTTCACTCATACTCGTACTCAGATCAATACTCATCCTCTACTCGTACTCAGAAAGTACTCCCAACAACTACACAAAAATAATGCGGCATGCCTTATTGCTAACCAGGGAATTACAAGAAAATCATACAATTGAGTAACAAAATTGTGATTTTACCCAATGGTGATATCTTACTGTATACACAATGCTCCATCCAGACCAATTTGAATGAAGCACCCTTTCTCCAATCCCGTTTGTTTCCTTGGCCATGGTAGGTGTAGCTTAAGCCCACTGTGGGATGGTTATAGGTCCAAGTTTGCTAAGGAACTTGTTTAAAATTCAGAAAATCGAACACCTGATTTAGGTTTTACCATACAAATTCCCAATCAAAAGACACGAAGCTTAAAATTATGTGTTCCAGAATACTTGTGGCTATTTTGGGGATGCATGTTTTTCAAATTTGAAAGAAAAGTCCTGTGACTAAGTATGTGACAGGTAGGGGTCCAGCATGTGACCACAGAATGGTATGGATATGAGTTAAGGTCCCGGGTTAAGGTACAAGACTATGGTATGTGTACAGGGTACACACATTTTTATAACGGTGTGAAAGTAAGCATAGTCCGGCAGGTATCATAGGTCCCGGCCCATACCACTGACAACGGAATAAAGCGTGAACGTAATTTGCCTGAAGCGTCAACTGAATCAATTGCACCATTGTGTCACGCATTGTTCCCCCCGGACTGTGAGCCCGGAGGACCATATCTCCTGCCCAACCGGGTATGGGTACCGCATGTATTGCACAGTACACATACTTTAGTGAGTATTAGTTATTGGTGCCTTTGACGGTTTTATTCACCACTGATCCTTGGTGGGCCACTGCCCAAACCACGCATATTCCCCTTACAATGTAAACGACTGAACTTGTTTTTGTCTAAAGAAACCACAACAAATTTCGAGCAAATTAACACATGTTCAGTATAACATACTTCTCAAGTCTTGTGGCGGGAGTACATCACATCATTATTATGCCATCGTCATCTTTCATCATTGTCATCTCATCAACACGATTACGAATGCTGCAATTTTGCAAAGTACTCATACTCATACTTGTACTCATGCAAAAGTTCGACTCCTACTCGTACTCAGGTACAAGTACTCGTACTCATACTCGTACTCAGGTACAAGTACTCGTACTCATACTCATACTCGGGATTTAAAATTTTGCTGTACTCATACTCGTACTCGTACTCAGGACCAAATACTCATACTCGTACTCATACTCGGGGTCAAGTACTCGTACTCATACTCGTACTCAGAAAAAGTACTCATACTACAAGTCTGCTGCAAAATCTTGCAAAATCAGCCCATTTTGGAAGCTTTTGGACAAGCTTCAGCCTTTCAGCCCCCGGTAATTTTGACGTTTTTCAAATCCTGGATTCGTCACTGGGTCTGCATTGTTACACACACAGGTGACTGAAGCCTTCTAAAATTTATGATATGTTGTTGTAGGCAATGTTTAAAACCAATTCTTGGGTAGACACACTATTCATCAGATAAAATACAAAGTATTGACTGGACGAACAACCTAACTTTATTTGTAGTTGCCCAGTTTCTTTCAATCCGATGTCTTTTGTATTGCGAGGAAGAAATCGAAGATTTTCTGGGTATTTCTGTCCCCTATTTTGAGTAATGGACGAAGTCCAAACTCCGCCCATAACTCTACCATCGATTGGAATCTACTATAACTGCACTATGGACCTTTACCTTACCGATATGGTGGGAAGCAAATATCTGTGGGATGTGGGATCTTCAAAATGGGAGATGAAGCTACACCGGAACACTAAACCAATATCTCTTACCAGTGTCATCTGTAAAATACTGCAGGAGTGCTTAATTCACTCTTATATTATGGACCGTTTGGAACACTTCGATATACTCGTCGACTCTCAGCATGGATTCAGAGCTAATTGATTTACGGAAACCCAGCTGAAAGTTACTGTTGATGATATCGCAAGAACTCTACAACTGGGAATATCTATCCATATAGCAATTCTAGACTTTTGTAACGGTTTTCGATACAGCATAGACAAAGTAAAATATATGGTCAAAGAGCATCACTTTAACGACATCTTCATTCAAATGAGCATTATGACAATGTTTTTTTTTCAAGCAGCAAAGTTTAAGTCTAAACTTCAAGCATATGCATAACTATTAAGAGATATATAAAAATGTGTATATGCTAAGTACAAAATGTGAACACATGAAAGAGTTGATGCAACAAAATCAGAGAAAACACTCACAAAACTGGCATAACGTACATGAGTACGTAACATAACATGTGTTATCCGGGATCAATTCGTAGGCACTAAAAAAGGGAATCTTATTACCTCTAAACTTGACATAATTGGCCCCTAATGGTCCACCTGATTAAAACAAAGACCGAGAATGTCTCTCGGAAGCTGCGAATGAACCAATGCAGTGAGGGTTGTGGGAAGTTCAAATTAGTAATGGTCGACCAAAACGGGGCACATTTTCGCAGATTTTGCTCATAACATCCAGCAAAACATCATTTAGCCCTAATCTTTAATAGGGTAAATGATTAAAATCCCTTTCGTAATTTACTAAATACCTCAAAACTGTACACAGAAAGAGGAACAGCACAAGCATAAGTCGGTATCCTTGGTTTCAAAAGGAATAGAATTCACTGTATTTTTTTACTACCGTAACACACCTGAAGGGACTACATCCTGGATACGTGAACCCACACCGACAATACCATTATCATCACCAGCAGATCTAAGTTTACTTTCGCTAAGTTTGCAAATTCTTTTAAAACCCAATAAGCACACACACACATTCTCTTTTGTACATTTTGTTGTCCTTAAAAAGACTGTTTTAATTAATATTCTAAATTTCCATACCTAATCAAGACGATATTGAAGCACCGGTTTTAAGAATTTGCGCCAACACACGAATGGCTTATCTGTCCTCAACTGCAAAAAACCCACATTGCAACGTTGAGCTGTACGGTGCCGAATCTTGGGGAATGGAAAACGTGGGGCTCTTGGGTTTCATGAGCAGTCCGACATCTCAATTACGGTAGTGTCAACCCTAGTGCTTTTTTTTAAACGAATTTCTGATTTTTGCACCATTTTAAACACTCACCTGGTGTTCTATCGTTACCAACAAAGGTTATCCAATGCCAGACAATCCGATTTTATTTTTTTTTTGTTTTTGGCCCATTTAAAACAGCTATTTGACCATTTAAAGTCACAAAACCACATGGTCTTAACTTTAACGGCGGGAATTTACGCACATTTCACGCCGTCAGGCGCAAGGCGCAGCATCGCGTCGCGAGGTGAATTTTGCTGCGTAATAAGCGTGCCGGGCTAATGTACTTTGCGCGAACGCATCTCATCTTGAAAAAACGAAAACCTATTTTGAAAATGTAAACAAAGCGCTAAGTTTAAGACCAGATGAAATTTCATTTTAAGCAATGCTTCTTTATTTCTGGAGTTGGAACAAAAGATGTTTTGATTCAATAGTGCATAAAGATTTTTTTTAATTTTGCAAAATTTGATCACAGACTGATTTAATTTACACAAGATAAAGTTATTTTGAGAAATATAGCTTGAAAATGGGCGTTAAAATTCACTTTTTTTTACTAAAACACGGCATTTTCTTCTCAATGTTCCATTTTTCGCAAAAATTAGCAAATTTTCGGACAAGATAACTCCAAAAATACCGAGTAAAGTAAGGTTTAACTTTCTACGATAGAAATCGGTCTTCTCTAAGGGACGGTTTTCCTTTCGCCAATTTTTCACTTTTCATTTCTAACTAAAGATATTCTCCAATATCTACTCAAAATTTGAAAAGAAAGGTAAAATCACACTTTTTTGACATTTTTCCCTTATATTCCGAAAAGTAAGCTCCTATTTAAAAAAATTAGAAACCGTCCGAGACAAATTTGTCCCTTGTTTCTTCTAAAAAATAACTAAGAAATCATTACATTCAAATGTTTTTTGTTTAGGCGCTGTCTAAAATTTTGGGGCAACATCATGTTTTGTTAGTATTTTTCTTCTCAAAATCGGAAACTTTACATTAATCTGATCCCACCATCGGATTTCATCGTCCAATTTTCTGTCTAGAAATGTTACTTTATACAGACAATAATCAATATTTTGCAAAAGTTACAACAGATAGAATACCTGGAAGCTCAAAGTTGACACTACCCTTAACAGACGGCGTTTGTCGTCCATTATTTTAGCCAACAATTTTTGCTTTGCTGCATTTCGTTTCAGGACTACCATGTCTTTCAAATCTTTCTAAGAAGAGTTGCATGTGCATAAAAAAGCAGAGTCCATTCCCATTCCCCTCCCCCATGCAAGAGTACAAGTCAATTGTCACCCCAATAAAGAAACTTTCTTTCTCTTTCCTATTTCTTTCTTCATATTTTAACTTTTCCTGTCGTGTCTGGGTTTTCTTATTAGTTAATTATTAACATACATACTCTATATATATGATTAGTCTATTTTTACATTGGGCAAAGTAACTATTAAGTCCAAACTTTTTTGTTAATATAAATAAAAACACAAACTAGAATTTAAAAATCAGTTTTTTTTATTAAGTAAAGTTTCAGTTTCTATTTTGTAATGTTTCGCTTCTAGTAACATATATTATGCTTGTTACATTTTCAATCGCAAATGAAATATTAATGCCCAAAAAAATTAAAACACCTAAAGATCTAATTAAAAATATCAGTTTTTTTTATTAATTATTGATATATTTTTCCTTTTGTGTGTCTATGGAAAGGGGTGCAAAAAAGGAACAATGGAAAGAAATTATATAAACGGAAGTTGGTGCACGGGAGTTCCCCTTACATACTCTTCGAAGTACAAGAAAAGAAGTGAAACTGAAAAATATGCTCTTTTAGTTCAAAATTAACCGCAGGGTTGTTCTTAGTATAATATTAAGCAGAGAAACCAAAACATGTACTTAAAACTAGGTCATTATGCAACTTAAAAGTAATTTGTCCCTATCTGTGCCCTTATGGTTTCCCATCCAAGAAAACTACGAACGGGTCCACTTTTTGCTTAATTAAGGTATTATGAACATGATCTGGCCGTGCACGCTATGAGGCACTTTACGTTTTTGGTTTAAAACTACTACTTGAATCTTGTACTGAGATTTGTTTAGAAAAACTACAAACGAATACGTCAGATTTAATTAAAGAAACCACTCTCATACAAGTAATAGTCTTTCTCATAACAAAAAACTTGCCAAACAGGGCTGGAATTTTTTTTTTAAAAAAAGCTGCAGACATAACCTATAGCGGGTTTTTTAGTTGTTGCAAAAGTGGGCCAAGAAACACTGTCCCCGAGTGTCCAGCAGGTATCCAGTCACTTCGACGGATTGCAAACTCGACCGATACCACTGACGGTTACCAACTCGAACGGACGACCACCAATTCGAAACCGTCCATAACTACAATCATCGAAAAAATATTTGGAACCTTGATGCAATATTTGGAACATGCCATGTTCAGCAATAGATCGAATATTTGGGTAGTCCTTGTTCTTAGAAAGCAAGGTCTTCCCTTTTACCAAATTCTTCCCCACTCCCCATCATCAATGTTGGGGGGGCCTGCGAGCTTTTTGACAACAATGACCCGGATCAACATTGAATTGTGGGGAGAGGGGGTCACTTTGCCCTAAATCGGTCAAAGTGTTCCAACATTTTTTTCGAGGATTGTAGTTCGCAATGCCACCCTAAATAGTACGAGCAAATCAGACGCGTACGCATTCTTTAATCGGATGACGGTTTCGTTATGGACCGCTCATTTTAGGTTGCAGAAGATTGGTACTAAAAACTTGTACAGCAGATTTACTGAATTCACAAGTACACGGTCAGAACATTACTATTCACTCACCCAAGTTGTTGCTTATGTCTTATAATACAAATCATCGACAGTGATTTGCAAAAAAGGGCTTAGATAAACAAAATATAATCGACAATATTGCTTTTTTCATATGTTATATGGCGCTAGTATTGCCGCTGCAGCGCGTTGTCGTCAACGTTATGGAACTATACAATATTATGGATGCTTTCCCCTGAATTTTGTATCGCAAAATTACTAATCATGATTTTGAGGCATCTCATTATGATAAAAATCCCAGGTAAGTGTGTGCCTTGTTTTACGAGCGATGATAATCATACAACAAATTTATTAGCTCCGAATTTTGCTAAAACTTTTGTTCTTGGGAGCCCTATTGAATTTCACTGCTACAGGTTACTTTATACGGAATGCTCTCACCGTGATGCGAGTCCTCCCAACTAAAAACGTTCATCACGGTGAAGTCCTTTTACTAGGCATACCAGCGCACCGATAACCAACTCGACCATCTAATGCCAACTCGACCGGAATTTTTGTTATACAAACGGTATCCATCTCATCTCTACCTTTGGAATTAAGCTTTTTTTAGGTGATTATCTTTGTTCTAGATGAATAAGTTTCTTTTTAATCACCTCACAAAATAATGATATTACAATCTCTCAGTCGCCTTTATCAATGTTATATGAATCTAATCTATACTAAAAATCTAATATGTTACACTCGGTCGAGTATTCCGTGAGTGGAATTGGGCCGTCGTTTTGGAATAAAACAGCTTTAAAAACTATGTAATCGGTCCTAAAATGATCCAACACCATAATATTAATCTCAGGTACGGATTACATGTACTAGCAGTAGCAACCTTAAGGCATCTCTGTATCAGTGTCCTCTTTGGTTGAAACATGAATAGGCCGAAACCAGTCTACCGAATAATTCAGTATCGTTTTGATCAGTCTTTGATCGGATCGATGCACCTAAATACAACTCGTCGCCCACATCACATACGGTCGTATTTTACAAACCGTGTTTCCGAGAAAATCGCAATTCACAATCTACCGCGCCCATTTCATGTCTAAACGGTAAAACGAAGCATAAAAGAAAACATCCTAGACTTTCCTGTTCTGAATCACATTTTAAAGTCCAATAATAACCATACAATCCAACTTAAAACTGGAATTATATTCTTAATTAGGCTACAAAGTTATAAGTTTGTAGGAAATCACAAATAATGTCTATTGCAAATAGGGACTCAATATTACAACAATTACAAAATTACACACCGTTGTTTTTTCAATGTGCGTAATAGATCACTATGTGAAAGCTTGTTTACGACATAACGATGGAAATTACTTCAAAATAGGTCTGTATGTGAAATCCTTTGTATTTTAGGATCGGCAAAATAGAACGCTATATCAAACAGTGGAAATGAATGGCGTTTTAAAGCGATTACGACAGTATGTGAAATTCCGGCATGTGATTTTCAGAAAATGACAAAATCTGTAATATAACTAATTAAATTAGTCAATCCTCACATTTTGAAACTTTTGGATGGAAAACGATGACTAAGTAAGTAGGCGGCGGAATTTCGCAAAAAACCGCAAAAATGTGAAATCCGACAGTCATGTGATGAGGGCGACGACATGTTTGGAACAATGACCAAATCGAACGGCATCAGGTTTCCTCAGTGGGGGGGGGGATTAATAGTGGTGCACACCCGAATGCATTATCCAATTGCTCATTTCTGCAATAGTTCAACTAACTTCAACTATCCTATCGCATTGTTGCTCTACATACCAGGGTCCAGGAAACTTCGACGAGGCGGCGAAACTTGCATACTCTCTAATTTACATTACAAAGAACCATACATTACATTCATCTCTAACTTTGGAATTAAACATTTTAGATTACTATTTATAATTACTACACAGTGTAGTAATTAAAAATAGTAATCTAAAATATATCGAAATCTATGAGTCGGCTTTTTAAGCTGACCAAAACACCAACAAATTTAGAAAAAAACTGCATCCTTAAAATCTTCTCTGGCCCTTTTAAATTCGAGATTTTATAGGCCTAAAGATGACATTTATATATGAATCGACTAATTCTTAACTAAAAAACTGCATATCTTTAATCATGATTAAATACATTACAACGGTCGAGTTGGCACGCGATCGGTCGAGTTGGTTATCGGTCGAGCTGGTATGGCGGTCGACTTGGTTGACCGTCGAGTTGGATGACCGTCGAGTTGATATCGGTCGAGTTTGCAGTCCGTCGAAGTGACTGACATTCGTCCAGCATTACGTAAACATAACAGCATGAAAAAAGCACTTTGTCGACGATTTCGCCTGGGGGCCCTCGGTTATAAAATGATCCTTACACATCCAAGAACATCGTCAGGTATTTGCATAGTTCTAATATTTTTTTACTAATACAGCGGGTATTAATTAGGGACTAAATTTGACCTTGGTAGGTCCGAAACAGCGTCCACCAACTCGCTAGTTTTTTTTTTTGTCGGGTCGCCTTATCGATCTCTCAAAGGCTTACCTTGTCGACCCGACTATAGAAACCACTGCCCTTAAAATTGGGAAGGAGTCTATTTCTATCTGAAGGTCATTTCATTAAATGTTTTTCTTTTATGAAAATGATCTACGTACTATATTAATTTTGGATTTTTAGTGTTGGGTGTGTAATGAGATGCAATTTCAGACAAAGAACAAAATCATTGCGGGTCTTAAATGGTCTTAAAACCCTAAACACTTCTATGATTTTAGTCTCTGCTAAGACTGGCTGGGAAATAGGGAGTTTGGTTAATCGTTGCAGGGATAGATAAAGGGTGAGTAATGAATAGGAGAGTTATAAGTAAGAAATGGATCAGGACAGGTAGAGTTACACTACGGTGAGCAAGGGGTATATGAAAAAGGGTGAAAGGCAAATAATTGGAAGGGATTGCCTTGTTCTCCCTAAGGTCATTTTCAGTGAGAAAGGGGAAGTTAAGGGATTTGTATTTTTTTAAACTATGTTGCTTTTAAAGCATGGGTCAACCTCAACCGACTCAGAGAAACTGGAGTTGAGTGTACAAGACACTTCCTTCACAAGATCAGAGTTGAACTTTCACCAAAACTGCGATTGTGGAGAGTTACAAACCATTAGCCACATTATAGATGACTGTCTGTGAGGTCTACAAGTCCAGAGGAATTCCAGGCCCTTGAGAAATCAACCTGGATGATGAAACTATAAGCTGGATAAAGGACGGATCTTCCACTGTGATATGTGGACTTGCACGCACGCACGAACGAACGTTTAAATGTCCATTTTAACACATCTGTGGTAATGAAGTTCCATAACTTGGATAAAGATTTCGAGGAGCAATTATAAATATGTGGATGTTTACACTTTCCAGTTCACTATACATTTCATACACCCTTCTCATTTTATTTAAATTTCTCGTCTTTGTCCTAATTTTTAACCATGACCTCACCAAACAGCTCCCAGATCCCCATCACATCCTCTATTCATCAGCAGTTGAGGGTCAAATAGTCCTGACACTAGACTACATCATAAGGCCCAGTTCAATTAGTTAATAGTAATCTTGTTCAACAGTTAATATTGATACATGATACTCTATGTACACACACACACAAGGCAACGTCATATCATCCACTTTGTTCTTGTTTAGAGATGCTTGACTTTTGATTTCCCCGTGCAATCTTGCATTTTTAATATACTGGAGTGTAACAGTTCCTGATTATGTTTATTTTTGGCCAATATTTTAAAGATTTACATCAATCACAATACATACATATAAGGCGTCAATTCATTCATTGACCCTTATCTCTCATCAGTTCACTGCATACAGTTATGGCGGTTTTATTTAACTTGCTCATTGGTTTCAAGCTCAAATTAGTAATTGAGTATCATCCAATTTTTTTGTCTCCTCAATCACCACCCCGTTGTTATGTTTACAGTGGTTGTTGGTATTATATCACTGTTGACCGTTTTCCTCTTAGCTTTTTTTTTCTCATCCTTTTCAGCTTACTTCATTCAAATCCTTGTCTCTCTCACAACCCCTGTTCGCTTTTACTTTACCTTGAAACTATTATTTTCAGTTTGCAGTGCCCCAATAAAGAACAAACTACCATTTAAAACAACCAAGGTCATGATGACCTTACTTATCGCCCGCATCACTGCAGTGAAATATTGCACCGACACCCAAATTGTGAACATCTCAAACTTAAACTCCTCTGCATTTCAACCGTTACCACGATCCCATTCATCTCAAAACATGTGGACCACCCATCCTTCACCACACCACAAAGGAGTTCTGGTTCTGACTCCTGCACTATCACACAGAGATAGTTTCAAACAAAACTAATAAACCATTATGCAAACAGCTCATTTTCATATTCCATTTCAACTGCCGTAGTCGATCACAATACTCATTATGAAGAAAATCACCAACTAACTTGATCACCTCAACCACTCATTCTCCGTCTTAGCTTTTCAGAACATGGCTCACGGACCACCAAGTCACCACCACACTCAATGGATACACGTACATTCCAGGACCGCTCACTGGCAGAGGAAGGGGAGTTTGTCTTTACATAAAAATCACCTATCACCAATAAAATCATTGACACGACAACAGGACCAGAATTTGACTCACTTGTCATTGATTTCTCACCATCAACCACCAACAATAGACCCAAACCAGACTGTCGGAGTTATTTATAGACTGCATGCCACCACAATCCAAAAATTTTGAACAACAGCTACGAGCGCTTCTCACTAAACTGAATAAAAACCAAAGTGATGTCTTCTATATCGTCGGTGACTTTTAATATCAAAAAAACAATCTTTCTAAATATTCTACTCATCCACACATAATGACTTTTTAACACACGCGCAAACTCTTATATTCCAAAAATTAATCGCCCACACGCATAACGGCATAACAGCTACACTCATTGATAACATAATCACCAAACTCCACTGACACAGATCCACGCCAGGGATATTGTCACTGACACTACAGATCACTTCCCAATCTTCGTTATTACATCCCTCAAGCACAAGCACGCCACAAAAAACAAACAATCACCAAAACGGGGAACTACATAGATCACAATACATACGCACCTTTAACGCAGAATCAAAACGAATCATGGGAAAAATATAATCACAGACTGGACCCTCCCTACATACTGCATACAGCAACTTCATAATAACTTATACCCAAACATTACAACGATTCATTCCCGCATTACAAAAGAAGGACCCTAAAAAAACCTTAATCGCAAGCAACCTTGGATGACAACAGCCATTCCCAAGTCAATCAAATACGAACAAGCTTATAAAACATATCTGAAGGAAAAACACACCAGCACCAAACAGAAATACAAACAAACAAAAACAAATTAAACCAGCACTATCCGTATCGGCCAAGAAAAAAACAACACAGAACAAATACAGAAATTCAAAAATGATCTAACCAAAACCTGGACAATCCTCAACAACATTCTAGGCAGGAAAAGATATTACTAGACCAAAATCCCCGACTTTTCCTCATTAAAAAATAAACACATACCTGGACCCGCTTGTAATAGCTAACGCATTCAACGTTCACTTCACTAATATGGGCAAAATTTTGGCTAACAAAATTCACCTTCCCAATCACCCAGTTATTAAACACCTTGCCAAAAAAAACACACCCACCTCATTTTCCTCATCCAGTCATGTAGTGAAATGCACACAAACTTCGCACCTGCTAAAACCTGGGGAAAAGTGCCGGGTACCGACAAAGATAGGACACTGGGATGCTAATTAAAATCATATGATAACATCAACGCCTCTCTTGCAACATATTTTTTAATCAATCACTTCTACCACAGGAATTTTTCAGATCACCTCAAATAGCCAAAGTCATTCCTATTTACAAAAGCAAAGATGCACATGACTTTGCTAATTACAGGACCCATTTCTTGATTCTTCCATCGTTTCAAAAACTACTTGAAAAAACTCCATGTACACACGTATCTCTACATTTAGCAAAAGCACAACATTCCTGTCGACGAACAATACGGCTTTAGGCCCAAACGCTCGACCTACCATTGGCACTCCGAACTAACAACCAAACCTTATCCTTGCACTAAAAATAAACTCCACCCCATGGGGGTATTCCTGGATCTTTCCAAAGGCGTTCGACACCATTGACCACGACATTTTCTTCACAAGCTTTTATTTACGGTTGCCTGGTTTGTAGCCTGTTGAGTGGTTCAGGAGGTTACCTAAACTAACACGCTCACAATCAGTTCTTGTGTACATTCCCCGCCTCATCTCATCAAACCTTATCACCAGTTGGCGTCCCGCACGGCTCAATCCTTGACCCTTACTTTTTCATCACTTACCTGACGACTATGCGCAAAACACTTCCAGACACCTAAAACTAATTTTATTTGTGATGACACCCAACATTTTTCTCTCGACCATATCTTAGTGACTTTTCAATAACATGAATCACGAACTCGAAAAAATCACAGACTGGTTTTGGGTAACAAAACTTTCTCTCAATGTTTCAAAACTAACGACATGCTTTTCTCTAAGCACAAAAACAAATCACAATGAAATAATACCTTGATAACAGGACAATCTCCCAGGTACACTCGACCAAATTCCTTGGCATCTCACAATCGACTACAAAACTAAACGTGGAATGAGCATATTAACTCCATCACTACCAAAGCCTCTCACGCAATAGGTACAATCTACAGAGCTAAAAACCACCTCCAGGACTTACACCTTAAAATCACTACGATAAACACATTAGTTCTCCCTACCTTAGCTACTGTAACATCATTGGGGCCTCCAACTATCATTCACGACTCGTCAAACCCAACATTGACAAAGAAATGGGCCATCCGCACTATCACAAAACTCACCCTCCAGAACCCACCTAGCATTATTTCACTCGCTGAAACCACTAATTAGAGGACCTCAACCGACTTCAAACAGCGCTCTTCATGTTGACTATCACAACAATCACCTCCTCCGCACTCAATAATTACTTACCACAAATAGAACAAATCAACCGCTACAATAACGAGACAAGATGACAAACTTCATCTTCCCATCCCTAAATCTTCGTCTGAAAAACACTTTATTCAGTACCACGGCGCAAAACTCTGGAATGGTCTCCCAGAATCTATCAAAGCAATTGCAAACAAAAATACGTTTAAATCTCAACTAAAAAAACATTTAATCAATCAGTACATTTTACAATGATTACTCCCTCATTCTTTTTCCCCCTTCACTTTTTTTCTCTACCTCATTTCTATCTCTACCCCCCCCTTATCCTACAGTGTAACATACCACAGCAAGACATTTTGTCCAGTCTGTCCGCCTCCTTTTCCCGTATCCTGTATTCCTAAAAATGGTTTGTTTTTTTTTGTCTCAGATATATAGTTTATTATTTTTTTTGTTACACACACACACACGCACCCACACCCACACACACACACATACAATTTTTTTTAAAATTAAATATTATATATCAAACCTTGTGTTAATTATGTACTATTTAGTATAATTTTCTTTCTTGTATTTTCATAGGGCCAGCAATACTTATAAGCTCCACGGGGTTGTCCATTGCTGGTCCTAGCATATCATATCGCTCATCTATTTCATAATAAAACAGTTTTCAATTGTTACTATCTCTTGTACTATTATATAATGTACTGTTACATACTTTTTGTTATATATGATATGTTATGCTAAATAAAAACGAATCTTGAATCTTGATGTAAGTCTGGCCGTGATGTTTACATTCAGAGGTTTCGCCTTACTGGGCTAGTATGCCTTCTTGGTAATTGTCAGGCCTAGGGTCAAGTCAGCCAATGCTGCGTTTGCAGGCTAAATTAACACTTTGCCTAAGAAATTCTGTCATGCAGGTTTCGCGGGTTTTACTTCAGGCGAAAAAAAAAACCACTCAGTTATTATCATATGTAATAATGGCACAACATTTCGTATTTGTCAATTGCATCAATGAATTGCAGACGCCTCGCCGATTTTAACAGGGATGTTTTACATTTCTTTAGAAACAAGAAATGCTCTGTTGTCTCCAAGATGTTCATTTTTCTATAAAGATATGGAAGATATGGTCAGAGCAGAATTCGGCTTTGAGTGTTAATATTTCAATTCATTTAGAAGTAATGCAAGAGGTGTGGCCATTCTGTTTGACAACACTTTTGAATTTAAATTCTTTCCGACTCAGAGATTTTCCGATGAGGGCGCACCCATTTTTCAAACAAATCGAGTTTTTTTACATATACATAATGCTTGTCCATATACTAATCACTGTGTGAAATAACTAAGCTAAAAACGCAGTCCTTCATATAGAAAATCACAACTTT
>JAMKCH010011502.1:0-83826 GCA_023653785.1 Ophioderma brevispina
GACTCTATTATCATGCTAATGATAAACCTAGTTTGAAATTGCCACTTTCGAACCATGAACTCTTCATAACACACAACTGGGGACCGGGAACCTAGACCTTCTTCCAACTTGGCATCATAAGTCATCATTACATAATCAGCTATAATCTATTGATTTTTTATTTTCTTGAGCTAAAGACTAATGCGACAAAAGTAATTCATTTTTTTAAACTCGATTTTTCCCCTGGTCGTGAGCCGCACTACTGATTGTCCCTGAAATGTTATTTCTTTCTCAATTTTGTGAAAAAAGGCAAATAGTTTTATTAGTGTTGTATGAATTTTAAGGTAGACAATTTCAAATTTCTCTGCAAAAATCCTGTTGGAATTAACATCTCACCGGGGCGGATTGCCCTTCAACCACAATATTGAAGATATTGTACATGAGTAAAATTTTGAAGTGCCAAGTAATTAATTTGAAAAGGTAAATAACTCATGATTACATACACTACTGACATGCCCATCTACGAATCACGTTATTTGGATTACACCATTGCATATTGGATTTCCATCATCATTATTGCATACCTAAGAGACAGTGTAAAACAGACCTGCTTTCCTTTGAGCAAAAAAGTATATTACTTTAGGCCTAAAAAATTATGTCCCACGCCGGTTGCCCGCGCTCGCGCGGGCAAACCGCTAGCTGATTTGAATGGGAGCTGTCACTAACCGGTTGATAACTCTTCACATGACGCAAAACTTAAAGAGACATTACTGTAATTTCTTCTCCAAGCCTCGTTTAATATTATTGATATTTTGTTTATATGTCTTATAATGTGTTATGTCATGATTTAGGCCCCCTAATCTCAACAGGAGCTATGAAGCCAGGTGAACCTTTAATACTGCCAAATTTTTGAAATGTGGCAAACCAAGAACTCGCACGCCAATCCCCAATACACCCCCACCCAGGTTTGGGTAGCTGTTGTCGGATGAAGGTGCTTCTCAGTGACGTAGCTAATACGGGGAATGAGGAAGCCCTCTTGGGAAGACGTTGAGGAAAATCTGGAAATTTTGATGGTACATCATGAACAATCAGTCGTTTGGGACGCTAAATCCTCACTATCGTATGAATTTCCTCCCCTGAACCGTGGCTGACCCTCCCCCGAACGGTCTGACTCCGCCTGAACCGCGCTTTTGCCCCTCGAACTGCTACTTTCTTTGGCCCCCCACGTATGGGTGCCCATCTCTAAGGGTGCTGAGAGGACCAGCTCCCGTAGTCATTCTTATGGGATTCCTCTTTACTCCCTTAACATGTCCAAGGGGTGAAAGCGGAGGGGGGGGGGGTAGTTGATGCCCGCGGTATGTTATGCGTTACCAACACCACAGTCACTCAACTGTATTTTTGTTCATGGAGCATAAGTTGGTGATCGAGCGGTGGTTACATATTTTGAATATTGATATATATTATCGATTTACTCCATAAGGTTATCGATGATTAGAATTGGGCAAATCCAGCACAGCAATCTTCCTGGGTTAGTGGTTAGCTACCTCGTGAAAAGACTGTCACTATGAGTTACAAAAGCTCATCCACTAAGGACACCAGTTTCAGTTCAGTGTGGTTGTACTTATACATGCATTGACATGACCTGACCTTGTGTGATTAGGGGTGGGCAAATTAATATTTTACAAATCTTTGCTACAGCGGCAATTCTAATGGCATTTTTTGGCTCCTGAAAATGAATCGGACACTTTTTCACATGAAGAAGAAATTTTTTAGGTTGGTTTTTCTGTGGAGTTAAGTTTGTACATGAATCTATAGGACTTTCCTGCTACTTTGGGTTGGAAAAACAAAGACAAACATGATCTTCAATCCTGATTTTGCTCGAAACTCACCAATAGGTGCTTTAAAGGTTTAGTGCAAATAATTGTCACAGAAAATCCAAATTTAGTTAGTTCTCAATGGCAGAAAATATATGTTTTTCCAAAATTATCTTCAACTAAGGCAAGGCAATCCACATAACAACCAAAACACGAGACCACTGGTTTGTGAGTGAGTGAAATTGAAGGAGTCTATGTAAGGTCAAGAATCCTTTGCAACAGGTTACATAACTTGCTAATACCTGTAAATGGTACTGAGATTTTTTCATGTTAGCATGTGCATGTGTGGTACATAATAGTTGCAGGCAACTCATTTTGTGTAAAGAGGTGTCTTCTTGTTTCTATAAATAATTTAAACCAGTAGGTGAAAGTTGTAGCTGTGCTAATGAGTGACTACACGCCCTCTGCAAGGTAAAGACATTTTTAACCATCAATTCATTGAATTGATGGTTATTGCTATCGAGAGCGGCGTGTTTTAATGTCGGCTCTTATTTTCTCTACTAGTCGGGCGTTTTATTTGCATTTCTGACAAAAAGCTGCCTAGAAAAAAAAAAAAAAAAAAAATATTCTGGAAACCTATGGTGTTACAAAGGGAGGCAATATACCTAGCCCATGTGCATTTTACATGGTTGTCATTAGTTTGTATGTGGCAAATATTGGCAAATAACTAGGTTAACCTTAAAATCCCATTGACTTTATGTACAAAACTTAAAATCCATGGAACCAACCCAAAACTTTATCTTCAGTGAAAAAAGCTTGCTAAATTCTTTTTCAGGAGCCAAAATGGCCATAAGATCCACTCGATTTAAAAAAAAAAAGTTGCAACTTGCCCACCCCTAGTGTGATCTGAGTATCATGTATCATAAAACCAGGGGGTGTATTTCCTTAATACATTGGTGAATGAAAGCTACTGAACTGCGCCAAGGGAATTAAGATTTTACTAGCTCATAGTGTGTGGCTAAAGTGTGTGGCATATATATGGCTAATTTAAGGCTAGAGATAAAATTCAACATCTAAATAGCTGGTCTTTGAGGTCAGTAAGGAAGACCTGCTCCTGGAACATGGGTTACACACCGCCAAATAAATTGCCATTCGTTTATGTACAAAATGGCCTTAATTAAAACGTCAATTTCTGGCTAACGAAGCGACTCTGTAACTTAAATTGTGAGTTACCTTGGACCTCTACCTCTAGAGCAGGAGCACGGACCCAGGTCAAACATCATCGTTTACCCCATACAGAAAAGGTGTGACACCTTTGGTAGTTGGACCCTATATATCAATACTAGGTATAGGTAGTACTCTCAAATTTTTCAATAGGGCCAATTTAAGGTTACACAGGGGTCAAACTTTTAAAATGCTCCAATCATGTTGAAATGTATGCCATATTGTCCGTCTAGTCATAAGGATTCCAAATAGGTAGAGAGTACAGATCTTACTCTGATTCCCTCACAACATTAGAACTGGAATCTTTACATACCCGTAGAGAAAACTTGTGCAAACAATTTGCCACTAAGACACATGCATCTGGAAAGTTTTCCACCTGGTTCCCTGCCTCCGACTATAGATCGTCAATTGTCCTTCGCAACCCCCCTAAAGTCAAACGATACAAGTGCAAAACCAAAAGGTATAAGACCAGCCCAATTCCGTTCATGGCTGATCTTATTAACCAAAATTATTTTTAACTAGCACAGTCCTTTTCTCTCTTGCCATATTTAGGTGTGTTCATGTACGGTTATAATGTTAGCGATTTGCTGTGCAATCTTGAGGGTGTGAATTAAGATGTTAGGGTGTGATGGTGTGTGTGAGTGTGTCTGTGTGTTTGTGAGCGCAGGTGTGTATAGAATTATGACATTGTGTGTTTGTGTTAGTGGGTGACATATTTGCATGTGAATGTTAAGTGTTTGTGAGTGTGTGTGGGTGTTTGTGTGTTATGGGTGTGTTTTGGGGTGTGTTTGTTTCCCTATTTGTCGTTGTATGCGATATTTTAAAGGTGCAATGTTTTGTTATACTGATGAGTGATGATTTTTTTTTTGAATTTATATATGGTCTTTATAATTGTATTTAAATGTTTAAGCTTTTTAATGTAAAATCATACGCAATTCAGCTGTTTGCTGCTATGTATGCTTTGTTTTAATAAACCTGAAATAATATATATATATATATATATAGTTTGTACCATCTATGACCATTGGTTTTGGAGTTATCGGGTAAAGATAGCTAAAATGGTAAAAAGGTCATTTCTATTTGTACAGGGTCAAAATCAGAAGTTGCTCCAATTTTGGTAAAAAATGATTGAAGTTGTTCATCTAGCTTAATGTGTCAAAATAAAGAATGTTCTGCAATGCATAGTTAACATGTTATGCGACAAAATAGGTCATAGGACAACATAATCCAATTGGCGTTGACCTTCTTTGACCCTTGTCTCCATAAGTAAACAAACATAATCAAAACTATACTTTTTGGGAGTCCTCTTTCCTCAGGCAAAAATTTGCAAGTATTTAAAATATAATCGGACTAACTTCTATGTTGACCCCTGTACAAATTGAGATTGACCTTTTTTACCATTTTAGTCATTTTTACCCTCTAACTCCAAACCAATGGTCGTAGGTGGTACAAACTATACATTTTTGGGGCATTTTAAAAGTTTGACCCCTGTGTAACCTTAAATTGGCCCCTATTGAAAAAAGTGACACCACAATTTGAGATTACTAACTACCTAGCATTGATATAGAGGGTCTATACTAACCACCAAAGATAACAATTAGCATTTGTATGGCATAACATAACATAACAATTAGCATTTGTATGGCGCTATTCCATCTAGATCATAGCGCAAGTGATACAGCCACATATTAGCATGGAAAAAGGTGAGTCTTAAGATTACAACGAAATTGAGAGATATTGCCAGTTTCTCTTATAGTACGAGGGAGATTGTTCCAAGACTGTGGACCAGCGACGCTGAAAGACTTTTGCCCTACGACCCTTGTTTTGTTCTTTTACTTAAGGCGGGTAATGTCTTGAGCAACGCAGAGTTCTTTGAGGAGCATATGGCGACAGCAGATTAGATAAATAAGCAGGAGCAGTATTGTTCATAGAGCACTTAAAGACAAAAAGACAGAGTTTAAAAATTGATAATCCTTTCCCTTAACTGGCAGCCAGTGAAGTTCTTTAAGTGCCGGGGTTATATGGTCCCTCTTGGATTGGAGCATACCAGCCGTGCATCTTGTTCTGCAAATCTTTTGAACCCTGTTCAATTCTATTCTGTAGCAACCGGAAAGAAAGAAGAGACGTAGTCAAGACGAAAGATGACTAAAGCCCTGACCACACTAAAGGTTTCTTTGTCCAAGTATTTCTTTATTCTACGGATGTTTCTAACTAGGAAGTTAGTCGATTTGACAAAACTGGATACCTGTTTAGTCCCATAGTCATATTTGCATCCAAAAATGACACCCAAGTTTACGACACAGACTTGCGTTGGTTCAATACGGCGCACAAACCAGATTATCAGTGACACAGGTGGCAGTTCTGAATAAAATATGGTGATCCAAGTGTAATGAATTCTGTTTTGCTCTCGTTTAATTTAAGCTTGTGTTACGAGTCATCCAGTTTTGTGGATTTCAGAATACAAACTTGAATCTCTTCAATAGCCATGTTGCATTGGCACCAGTTTTTGTTGGATCAAAAGAACAGTACAGCTGTGTGTCCATCCTGCGTAGAGATAAATTCCAAACCATACGACGGATGTATTACAAGGGGAGTGGGTACTTATAATTTAAGGGGCCTAGGATAGAACCTTGTGGCAGTCCCATAATCTAAATCAACGGGATCCGAGTAGTTTTGGTGCTGGAAACACGACTCTGTCTATCCTACAGGTATGATTTGAAACCACTGGAGAGCAGTCCTGATATTCCCATTCATTTTCTTAAGCAGTACATCATGGTCAATGGTGTGTCAAAGGCGGCGGACAAGTCCAGTAACACCAGTTAAAGCTGTCAACCTTTTCTTTCTTTAGTGGGGAAACGAACTACTTAAATAATATGATCATCTGCTTCTGCTCTACCCTACTATCGTTCTAAACTGCATCCCAACCAGTCAGAACCATTTCAATTGCCACGGTTTTTTTTTTTTCAGCTATCTGCAATGCGTGCCGACAACGATGAGTGTTGATCCCCTCGAGTCGAAATATTCCTTTGGGGTGGAGTTAAAATAAGTTACTGTAATTACACAGTATTTGAGACCTTTGATCTTGATATCTTGTTTCTTTTCATTCTTTCACATAATTCTTCTTCCACAAATAGTCCACAATTCCCAGGTTTTTATCCTATTGGTTTTTTTCAATTTCAACTTAGACACTTTTGTAATTAACCTTTTCTAAACACTTTTTTCGGGCAGAGGGTGTCAGACCAATCTTATTTATTAGTGTGCAACCATGCATAAGTGGTGGTCAGTAACGCCAGCGCGCTTGTGCCACTACATTGAATGCTAACTTGAGAACTATATAAAGACTGAAACCTACATTCTAGTTTTATAGGCCAAATTATAAGTTTGTTCCCACTCTCTATATCAGGTACCAATCATAAATACAAGGTCATCTCTTATCATATCATAAAAAACGACTTAACTAGTTTGTCTTTTCTTGAATCGTTCTAAATATAGCAAAAGGGCTAAAAGGATTTTACGATTGCTGAAGGGACTATCGTCGTCGCTGAATGCAAGAGACCAACGTAAGTGCATTTTGGATAATTTTAACAGAAGAACATTTTTGTTTTTCTAATTGGCTTCTATAGGTGGTGTGTACAAATTATAGCAGGTAGTACAATAGAAAATGATTTGTATGATAATAAATCAAATGTCTCCTTGAATACACGCAAATTAATATTTATTTACAAAAGACTAGAACGCAATGTTAAATCATATTTTTCTTGTTAATGCAAGACAACGTAAGTGGCACTACGTTGGTCCTGCACTGAAAAGGGGCAAAACTGCTTACTGCAGACCAACGTAAGTGGCACTTACGTTGGTCTTGCACTGCTGTACGGTGCAAAATTGTTTAATGCAAGACCATGTAAGTGCCACTTACGTTTGTCTTGCACTGGAAACGGGTAAAATGTTTACTGCATACCAACGTAAGTGCTCTTCGTTGGTCTTGCTTAAGCGGAAAAAGCGCATTGCACATACGGTTTTCTTATATTTCTACTTAATTTCCTTTTTAATCGCTTTCGCATATCTTCACACAAAGTTTAAATTATGCGCGAATACATGTACCTCCTCTTTCAAAAATTCACCAATAACTCAATTTCAACAAATGTCACGTTTGTCCTTGCATTCCGGCCGACGATTTGTAAACGCATCACGTTAGTCTGGCAAGTTCAAAATTGCCGGTCAAATTGGCAGAACGATTATTCGCCATCAACTGAACATTGCAGAATTGATTTCTGTCATGCACTCAAAAGGCAACCATATCAAGTATCATTAACACCCAGACCCACTTATTCTCAGCATGCCATGTGACTTTTACATGCTATTGTTGAATACCCACCTCTGTAACTGTAACTAACTCATATAAAGTTAACAAACGCATTTTCGTTTTCTTTTTTTGATTCCAGTCTTTATTCGTAGGTGAGTTTAGTCGGGGCACTCTAGCTGGCAAGCTGACGACACTTCTAAGAAGACCGTGTATGGGCGGCAAGTTTCAAAAGAAATTTTAATGGACATAAGACACTACTTAATTTTCATTTCATTTTAACGGAACCTTTTGCTGTAGACTCCCTCACTATTTAGTCCTCACACATGTTTTTGCATAATACCATCCAAGCCGTCCCGCCAGTGACTAACTAGTCTAAACTTCTATAACACATAGGATAAACTCAACGAGGTTCTATATAGATAGAGAGGGAAAGCGTTACGTCATCTTTAGAAATCATCGTCTCGCATGTTTTGTCAACCACAACTAAAACATAGAGTACCAACAAATAGAAAGCAATGCTTGCCCTCCGCTTCTTCCACATTCTTTGGGTGCCGCTTTGCATATACACGAATCTGGAGTGATACAATTGATGTATGTGTTGAGGTGTCCAGGTGTAATTAGTGCACCTGGGATCAGTGTGCGCAGATACTCTTTTTTTCCCCATATGCAATGCGCGCTTAGGTGAAAAGATTATCATTGAGGCGGTTATTTAATCAGACGACTGACGTGTCATTTCATTCGTTGTGTAGCCATGGTAGGACAAAATTTAACTCCCAATAGCACCCAACATCCAACCACTGATATTTTTGCCGGATTGTTTTGTAATCGAATTGACATTATGTGTGTATACAAGCACCCAAACTAATAATTATTCCGTGGGGCAATATTCAAAATGTCCGCCCAGCACGGACGACTGGTTTTGAATTGGCTTTCACCCCCCTTGGTAAAACTGGTTTACACATAGTGATGAATATACGTGCTACTTATCGCGCGGTACCATTCTGGCGTGAAGAAATAAGAAGTCTCTTAAACGAATCCAACAGACCTTTTTAATTTACATAACCCCAAGGCCTCTCTGGTATAATCATACACCTCTCAAAGATTATAAACCCGCGCAACGTGGCCAATCCAATTTCAAAATACTTTGAATTTTAGAACTGAGTATAAAAACAACCCCCAAGTTAGTCGTAGTTTAATTCCGTACTAAAAATAGCAATCAGATTACAAAAGAGCATCCGAACTTCACAACATCTGGACCCTACACTCTTAGAAAAGTACCTCTACTACTTTTTGCATTTTTTGAAAAAAGCTGGCTTGTACCAACATTTTTAACTCACAGCATTTTACAAAAAACAGCTGAATATCCATTTTTTAAACACGGATATTTATACCTACTAGTCTTCAAAATAATTGAAGCTGATGATCAAAAACATGAGATACCAAAATCAAATGCTGGGATCAGTGACAAAACAGGCAGTGAGTTTGATTACTTCTGAAAAATAAAAGGTACAACACACCAATTGTTATTAATAAACAGATAATAAATCAACGCAACCGAGTTTCAGCGAACAAATATAATAAGATAACTAAACGATAAGGATAAACTTGACTATATGAATGGACCAAGGTCAAAGATCAATGACAAGGACAACCTAGGACGAGAACACACGGGAGTGGTACTCAACACAAATCACCATACGGGGACGTGCCGCAATCAGGGTCTCCTTTTCAGCCTTCTCGTATATCAAACCTCAAATGGAGCGCCTCTGGCCATACACTCCTACATCAACCAACTTGGGAGTGAAGCTTGACCAACAGCTTACTTACCTTCAGGCACCTCAGTCCGTATGTGCAAAGGGATCTTCGAGGAATAACCTTGCCGACTTGCTGGATCTTCATGGGGTGCCAGCCCACGACCCACGCACCACTGCTTGGCCTGGTCGACAGCACTGCTGAATCTGCCGGCCCAGCATGGTGCAAACAGCTCTCACACCAAAAGCTTGATACTGTACTCAACGAGACCTTTTAGAACCATCACTGCCTGCCTCCGTCCTACTCCATAGAAATTCCTCCAGTGCTTTCAGGCCTTGCACCTGCAGCACTTCGGAGAGAACACCAACAAACGCCACAACTGTGAATAAGGCCCTGACACAAGCCCTGCTGCCCTAACAACACCGTCAAAGAATCACACCAACTCGGTTAGACAGAGACTGCGCTCTCGCCGACCTTTCTGCCGACAAACAACCTGCTAAACTCTCCAGTTTCCAAAATCTTACAGACATGAATACTGCCTGGCTTCATACTCCAAGACCAGAGAAACCACTTCTCTCATTCACACCTTAAGACAGAACACACCTGGCAGTAATCTCCCTAGCTCGAACAAGTCGTAGAGCCGCCCGGGCGAATATGGAGTGTCTAGTCAGAGCAACCTCGGACTATAATCTCCCACGCAAGAATGGGTCACCTTAAAGCCGGATTCGCACAGGATCGGTCGCTTCCACAGCAATGTGCACCGATGGGGGGCTGCGGCCATCGCCAGCCTGCCAAGAACTCCATCACAGACTGCGGATCACCTTCTCATGAGTGCCCCCACCTTTCGTCGCCGGTGGATAGATTTCTCTAACCCCACCAACCACAGTGAGTTGGCTCCAACGCTTACAACATGATTAGCTGCTGGCCTCATACGCAAGAAGAAGAAGAGTCAATTTTGGTACAGAATGCGTAGTTTTTCCAATATTTTCAAATTCGTTGAAAATTGGTCACATTTTTCACAAATTTTTCTAAAAAAATGTTGGCCAAAAAAAAAACCTTCTCAATTTTCCTCAATCTGTAGCCAATTTTGTCAAGAACGGTCGAAATTTTTTAGCAATAAATTACCAATTGTTAATTTTGTTGGAACGCCCCAATCTGCATCTCTGGATGAGGCTCCTGTACGGCAAAAAATTTGGTTTATAGATAATGGGTCCTACTTTCAGACGCTCGGAGGGCACTCCCACCCAAACCAAACTTGAGACCCCCCCCCCCCCCCCAAAAAAATGACTATAGTAAGTCTGGTACCAGAGGGTGTATTGAGTCAATCTCCACAATGCACCCGTTTTCTTAAACACCTAAAACAGACCTTTTACATGCAACTCATTAGCCCACAAGCGTTAGTACTTAAGGAATTTTTCGATTATCATGAAACGTCTTAAACTCTTAAAACTGTGGTAGTAAAGACAAAGATAGGCTTGTTTTAAAACTGTAGAATCGAGCATATGTACATTTTAATGGGAGTTTCTGTAACCTGACCCTCGACACACTTTCTTCTGACAACGCTTTAAGAATTCGGAAACCTTAAACGGAATAAACCTGTGCTTATTCCGTGAATGGTCCGAATTAATGAAGTGTGTCATGTTGTGTCAGATGGATCAAGTTACGGAAACTCCCCATTTTGATCTTTGACCAAATGATGCCCTGTTTGTGCGCACTGTACCTATAGCCTGGGTCCTACAAGGTGACGGTTAATATTCCTACATTTCTTTTTTTCAGCTGGACATATTTTCTGCTTGAGGGAACTCTCAGTTACTTTACATGGGTCTTTTTTGGTCAGTTTCCTACTGATACCAGACATTCCAATGTCAACGATTTGGCAATTGAAATTCAAGAAATCTTTCATTTGTTTTGGCGACATGAAAGTGTATTTTTGCTGTAAAGGAGGATGGTCCGATTAAGTCTATAAATTTTCTCTCTGATGAGAAGGGCCTTCACCCGAAAACCCCATCCGTAAAGTTTCCCGCCGATATTTCAAAAACAAAACCTATTTGAATGAGAGCGAAAACGTGATTCTATATCTCAATTGAGTACTGTGTAAAATGAATATTGTTGACCAGAATGGGCATCTTTTCACTCATACCTCAAACATCCTTTACCCTAAGATTTCACATGGTAAATGAGAAAAAATGGTACTTCTTAAAACCCAAATTTTGACAACCTTCCGTAAATTGGGGTCGCTGGGGACGAGGCTATTGCGATCAGACCATGGAGCTTTTAATCGGAAAATCAATTCATCACGATGGCCCCTCCTCTTGCCTGATATAAAATAATTTTATATAGTCTGTATATTCATATATTAAATATACAACGAGACGGAAGGGATTTAATTGTTGTTAAAAATGAAAACTGGTTGTAAATCTGACCATTAATATTACCATCGTTTTTCTGTCTCGCTCACGTGAAATTGGACAAGTCTCTAAATTTCTTAGATTAAGATGGAGAAAAAATCTGAATTATATTTTTAATCTAGATTATTATTTCAATGTATTTTTGATTTAAACTTTTTAATCTAAACTTGGATTTGTCCCTGATATCAATCCAATTTATTTAGTTTTTATCTAAGAATTTTAGAGAGATATAAAGGCTGTTTTCATTATCGATTATACTTTTATACGAGTAATAATAATATTAAATTCCCAGCAAAAAGGGTCTTGCAGCTGCCGAAGTTTGCCTTTTTCCCTTTTTTATTTGACATTTATCCTGACCGGTCAGATAGAAGGCCTGAATTTTGTTGTTTAATTATTCGCAAAAAGAGTAAATCCTAACTCTCTTCTCTGCTCCCTTCACCATACACCGTGTTTTAACGCCAAGTACTTCACCCCTTCTATAAAATCATGAGTGGAAGAAGGTTAAGTCTTGAACTACTACACCCTTCAAAACCTTACGAGGCCATTTCTCTGAATTACTACGTTTAAGCATGATAAATGCCAAAGTTGTTAAAAGGTCCATGCCGATCGCTTCTATAGCATCGTCCCCAGGGACCCCAAATTTACGGGGAAGTGGTCAACACTTTGGTATCAGAAGAAAGCATGTTGCTCATTACCCTGTGAATCTTAAGGCTAAAGGATGTTTGGTTGGATGTTATGAGCGAAAATATGGCCCGTTTTGGTCGACCAATATTAATTTTACACAGTACTTCTTATGGGGATTGCAAAAAATCACGTTTTTTAGCTATCACATCAAAACGGGTTGAAATATCGGGCGCGAAACTTTGCAGATGGGTTTTTGGGATGAAGGCAATTCTATAAGATGAAAACTATAGACTTAAATGGGCAACCCCCTTTCATTGTGTTCTCTGTAATAATTATCACAAATTGCCATTGCTAACTGAGTCAAATGAAGCTGTTATCCCATTGTGTGAGTGTTCAACTGCTATGAATGGTCTTGTCAATTGTTTGTTCTCCAGGGTGGTTTGGTGTTGTTGATCGCTTCATGGCTCGCCTTTTACGGTCTTTGTTTGTTTTCGCCTACCTACGCCTGGTCTTTATACTACGATGTCTGGTGGGTTGGTTGCGGCGGTATCAGGTAATCAGCGTGGTCTACCTCGGCGAAATGACGCCCGCAAAATACAGAGTCTGGTTTATTTTAGCACAAGTTGTAAGTATACTTTTAGGCTGGTATTCTGAAAGGGAATCTAACTTTAGACCCAGATTTAAGCCAGGGTTAGTCCTACATGAGTGGGCTCTTTCTTCCTCCCAACATGCTCTAGTCTAAAGGTGTGCTGTAACGGGTGAGAAAAATCCTCATGGATGGACCAGAACAGGGATTTTCTCACCTGGTTTCATTTAACTTTCACAGGGAAAAATGTCCACTCATGTAGGACTAAACCTGGATCTTAATTTAGACTCCCTTTCAGAATACCTGCCTTTGTAATCAAAGTATTTTACTGGTCGCTTGTACTTCATGCTAATCCATGTCATGTAGTGTAGGTCTTTATGTAACATTTTGAACTAGTGCATATTTTTTGCTAAAGATTGTTCTTTTTTTTGGTATGGTTGGCTAGAGTAGACCAGGTATCAGAAAACTATTGGTAACATTTTTCCAGGGGAGGGCGGCCAAGAAATCCAAATTTCAGACGTCACCATTGATTTAACACGTAAAAGCGAAATCTTGACAAAAAATTCTGAATTTTTTATATGTTGTCAAATTCGTTGGAGTTGAAGAATCAACTCCACTGGAAGGGTCATTTCTGAATTTTTTTGTATGAATAACGAACGAGGACGAGGTCGTATGTGGGTCATGGGAACACCCATGACCGACCCACATCAAAACACCAAAATTGGTTTGTGGTTTGCACTCAGTATTGCTGTAATTTCTTTTGACATTTTTGGTGAGTTGCTATAATGAATGAGGCTTGGCCGCCACGGACTGCATTTTTCCATCAACCACATGGCCGCCATCTCGAATTTCAAAATAGCCGCCATTTCGAATTTCAAAATAGCCGCCATTTCGAATTTCAAAATAGCCGCCATTTTCAAAAGGATTTTACCTTATAGCTTACGTTCTGGGTAACATATGAAGTCAAACATTTTGTCAATACTCATGTATTAGTACCAATGAATCCAAAAATACTATATTCAATGTTCTATCAATATCTGTTCAGTGTCCATCATCTTAGGGTCGCCATCTTCGATTTCAAAATGGCTGCAATTTTTAAAGGATTGAACCCAAAAATCCAAGCATGAATGCAATTCAAAGTCGATTATGGTGGCTATACCTTCAACTTGTCATGCCAAAGGAGATAAAAATAGATGGAATTGATTTTGGTAACCTCTCACTGGATGGCAGCCTTCTTGAATTTCAAAATGGCCACCATTTAAAACCATTGAAGAACCAGGGGTGCAAAAAAAAAAGCGGGAGCTGCGAGCGCCGCTCCGAGGAAATGGTTGACAGTCTTGTAGGTATATAGGTGAACATTATTACGTATTTTGCTCCGGAGGAAAGATCAAATTTCTGCGCCCCTGAGAAGAACAACTTGAATATAATCATTACAATAGTATAATTGCTTAAATTACATTATTAAAATATACAAGTTATGCAACTTCCAATACATTCTTACATTCTTTAAAGGTGCTTGTTCCGATTTATGTGAGTGTTCAACTGCTATAAATGTCTTGTCAATTGTTGTTCTCAGGGTTTTGGTGTTGATCGCTCATGGCTCGTCGCCGTTTACTTGGTCTTCCTGTTTGTTTTCTTCGCCTACCTACGCCTGGCTCTTTATACTTAAACTAGTTGCTGGTGGGTTTGGTGCTGTCGGTCATTCATTAATCAGCGTGGTCCTACCCCTCGGCGAAATACCCCGCCAATACAGCGTCGGTTTATTTAGCACAATTGGTAAGTATACTTTTTAGGCTGTATTCTGAAAGGGAATCTAACTTTGAGAACCACACAGATTTAGCCAGGTTAGTCCTACATATGGGCTCTGTTCTCCTCCCCAACATGCTCTATAGTCTAAAGGTTGCTGAACGGGTGAGAAAAATCCTCAAGGATGGGCCAGAACATGGATTTATCTCACCATGGTTTCATTAACTTTTCACAGGGAAAAATGTTCCACATTCTGTAGGACTAAACCTGATCTAATTTAGACTCCCTTTCAGAATACCTGCTTTGTAATCAATGATATTTTACTGGTGTTGTACTTCATGCTAATCCCTTCATGTAGTGTAGGTCTTTATGTAACATTTTGAACTAGTGCATATTTTTTTTCTACAATTGTTCGTTTTTTTTTGGTAGTTGGCTAGAGTAGACCTCCAGGTATCAAAACTATTGGTAACATTTTCCAGGAGGGCGGCCAAGAATCCAAATTTCAGACGTCCCCAATTGATTTAACGACGTAAAAGCAAAATCTTGACAAAAATTCTGAATTTTTTATATGTGGTCAAATTCTTGGGAGTTTGAAAATACTCCACTGGAAGGTCATTCTGAATTTTTTTGTATGAATAGACGAACGCGGACGAGGTCGTATGTGGGTCATGGGACCACCCTGCCGACCCACAATCAAACCCCCCAAAATTGGTTTGTTGTTTTGCACTCAGTATTGTTGTAATTTCGTTTGACTTTTTGGTGAGTTGCTATAATGAAGTGGGCTTTGGGCCGCCACGGTACTAGCCTTTTTCCAGCACCACATGGGCCGCCATCTCCTAATTTTTCAAAAATAGCCGGCCATTTTCAAAGGATTTTTACCTTATAGCTTACGTTTCTGGGTAACATATTAAGTCTACACATTTTGTCACTACTCATGTATTAGTACCAATGAATTTCCCAAAAAATACTATATCAATGTTCGATCAATAGCGGTTCAGTGTCCATCCATCTTAGGGGTCGCCATCTCGATTTCAAAATGGCTGCACTTTTAAAAGGATGGAACCCAAAAATCCAAGCATGAATGCACATGCAACGTCGATAGGTGGCTATACCTTTCAACTTGTCATGGCAAAGGAGAGAAAAATAGATGGAATGGATTTTGGTAACCTCGCCGGGATGGCCGCCTTCTTGAATTTCAAAATGCCACCAATTTAAAACCCTTTGAAGACGCAGGGGTGCAAAAAAGTGCGGGAGCTGGGATCGCCGCTCCGAGGAAATTGTTGACAGTCCTTGAGGTATAATATAGGTGAACATTATTACGTCTTTTGTCCGGAGGAAGATCAAATTTCTGTTCTGCGGCCCTGAGAAGACGACTTGAATATAATCATTCACCATATTAGTTTGCTTTAAAATTACATTATTAAAAATTACACGTTATGCAACTTCATACATTTTATTCTTTAAGGTGCTTGTTTCCGATTTATGTGTAATCGTGTCTCTACTTGAGATGAGCGCCTGGCACTTGCACATACACCCCCATCAAGTACCATGGGATGGCACGCTCCACGTATCACATCATGTCGAGTTTTCCCTCGCAGTCGAGTTTCATGCGACTGTAATATCGAGTTTACGCACCGCTTATTTCGATTTTACAGCGCTGCCTATCCAATTTTGAACTCTATGTCGAGTTTCATAATCATGTCCATATAAATCCTGGTCCCTAAATCAATCATGGTGCCAGTTTTTAAAAACATGTGCAAACTGGACGGGAAAACTCACAATGATTTTTTTTCTCACATAGCAAACTCGAATGATTTTTTTCCAACATGACCAAACTCTACATGATTTTTTTCTCAACATGATTTTTCTCGTTAAGAAAAAAATCAGTCGAGTTTGGCTCATGTTGAATAAAAACAATCTGTCGAGTGTTTTCCTCATGTTGAGAAAAAATCATGTCGGGATTTTGAAACTCGTCATGATTTTTTTCTGGACTGAGGAAAAACTGGACATGAATTTATGTCAACTCAACCAGATAGATAGCAAACTCGATGTAATAGAATGCAAACTGGACAGATAGCGCTGTAAACTCGACATATAACGCTGCACACTTGAACAATAAGGCGAGGAAACTCGATACACATCGCGTGAAACTCGACATGATATGATACGTGGAGCGTGCCTACCGTGGAAACAAACTTGCGGTTTTGATGCTAACGCGATAGAATGCATAGTGCAACGCCCTATTCATACTGTGCTAATATGATGGTAACCACTAAAACTCGGTTTGTTGTGTTGCCTGCTTTAGCAAGAAGACACATAGGATCACTTTGTCCACTGTTTGTTGTTGTGGTCTGTTGTTGATGATGTCTTGTTGATGTCTGTTGTGAAAAAGGGTTAACATTTGCATGTATTATATCCACATACTTTGATGATTTAACCAATCTTTGGTCACAGGTGCAACAGGCATCCCCCATTGTGATGAGGTCAAAGGTCACTGCCAAGGTCAAAGTCATTGAGGGTCAAGTTGTAAAATAGGCCTGAAATGTAAAATTGAACCTCATATGAAAGTTGAAGTTCATTGGAACCAAACTGATCATAGGGTCAACATGGGATCCCTCATTTGTTGATGAGGTCAAAGTCACATGCCAAGGTCAATAAAGGTCATGTGAGGAGGTCAAGTTGTAAAATAGGCTGAAATGTAAATTGACCGCATATGAAAAGTTGAAGTTCAATTGGAACCAAACTTGCAGTCATAGGTGCACATGGGATCCCTCATTTGTTGATGAGGTCAAGTTCACATACCAAGGTCAGAAGTCCCCATCCCAAGTCAAAGCCAATGTGAGGTCCAAGTTGTAAAATGGTCTGAAAATGTAAAATTGACCTCATTGAAAAGTTGAAGTTCAATTGGAAACCAAACTTGAATCATCTAGGTGCAACATGGGAATCTCTAATTTGTTTGTGTAGGTTGAAGGTCACTATAAGGTCAAGTCATGTTTAGGCCTATCATTCACTAAACGCGACGGCAGGCGACACAAGCGGTCGATACCGATGTATGTTTGTTTATATCTTGGGACTGAAAATCGATTTGATGGCTCACATTCAGTGACGACAAGGAGAAAAATAACAGCCTTTCAATCTGATATCAAATTTCGTACTACTTCCGGGTAATCAACGGGGGTCCCAGAGACGATCGGAACACGCCCCGTTTTAAAAAGGTTTATGCAACAACTTACAAATATAAACCAATATATACCAGGATTATAATTTTAGTATCGGTTACTGTGTACAGTTGGCAGGAGCGCCCTGCACTGCTATACATTATGATGACCTCATATAATAGCGAGTTCTACTACATGAAAGGGGGTTGTCAGTACCGGAAGTTGACTTTAAGGTCCCGAAATGCCTTCCACGAATAAAGAAGGTATTTCGTAACAATTGATAGAGTTCCGGTTTATTCCACACTGTTAGTTTATGACGATTTTATGCATTGTGCGACTAAACTTCCGGAAAAATACTTCTGCTTTCAAAACCCAGGATCCACTTATTGGCGAAACCTTAGTGTTTTTCATAGTCATGAGCCCAGAGATTATCATAAAAAGCACGGAACAACTGACCGCAATATGTCATAAAGGTTTTTCCCCTCCCACGTCACAAAAATAATTGCTGCGAATGTGTCTACTTTGTCTGAAACGTCATTGTTTTGAAAATGGAGTGTGGGTGCAGAGCCAAATGTTTCCGTTCTTTCAAACGTTAAATGTGTTGTTAGTTTTTATTTTTTTAAAACTGACTGGCACTTCTACTTTAAACTTACAAGTATTTTTGTTCTCTCTTTTCCCTCACATCTTTTTTATGGTGAGTAGCGTGTATATATCTTCCGTAGGTTATTTCATACTAGATACTTGATGGAGGTGGCAGTCGGTCTAATGCCACTGCTACCAGCTATATTGATTGGTTCTGCTTACATTTTGGGTAAGTGACTTGTTAATGTTTCGGTCTGACTGCATGTCAAGTAAAAATAGCAAACGAGTGTTTGATATACCAAAGTGTATTCAAGATGTTTCAGCACACCTCGTTGAATAACAGTTTCCATCAGTTCAATACATGCAGTGTTCAAATGTATTTCGTTAAAATCTTCCTCTGCGGAGGTGGATATAAACATTGTTTAAAGCTCATATTAAATAGGACCTGGGGACAAGTGCACTAACTACCGGGATTGGAAACTCAAACTGTTATGATCCTTCCCTCTCCGACGAGAACAAACAACACAAAGTACCAACTTTGTTGATAACCAAGGGTGTTTTGAATCATCCCCATATGCATTGCACTTTGCCTATACTGTACTGTATTAATCACATGTCAATATTAGGACAAAAGTGGTTTTCCAAAAGTTGAAGAACCACAAGACATTCATAATCAATGCTAAAAAATCTAACACTCACACTTTGTGGGCCAAAATAGCACGGATTCAAGGTTTTTAAATGTGTTAATATAGGATTTTATGGAGCGCACATGACCCTATTGGGTGAAATTTCTCAAACTGGTGCATTGTGGGTTGAACCTCAAAAACCCCCTCTGGTGGGATAGCCAACGGACTAAGGTGTTTTCAAGGTATTCATATCTTGGCTCATCCTGTCTTCAAATTTAATAACCGGTGTCAATTATAGCATTGTCCGTGTGGACTGAGTGTCCTTACCACCCATCTGTCTATTGTGTTCTCCATTGAGTGCGTTATGCATCATGTGTTTCATCAACTGTACCAAATGCCTCCCTCGTTTACAAGGTCACGGTTTAATGTCCGTACTTGCGATGGTAGCTAGGACACTCTTCATGGGGGGACCCTCCATTTCTTAACCGGCATCCACCCATCACGATGTCGCCTGGACATGTCTTAGAAGTACACCTGCTGTTCATAAATGTGTTGATGCATTCTTTAATGCATTCATAATTCAAAGATTTGTACATCGAGTAGGTACATATGGTTTCAATCTCTTAGAGTGTATTTGTCCCAGAGTGCTGTGACAAATGTCCAGATAATGGCACAATCAATCTACTTGTATAAGTGAAAAGCTACGTACGAACACCACATTTGCCACTTTATTATCTCTAGATGACTGCAACACACGGTTGCTTGTCCGCTTCCGTGGATGTGAAAGTATTATAAAACACCAGGAAAATATATTCCCTGCAAATGTTAAATGCAACTGTAGTCCAATGGTTATCCTAGTCCCATACACTTATAGCTCATTGCACTACAACGGTATCCCTCTGATATTCACACTATTTACTTTCACAATAGGTAGCAGTGCAAAAAAACCTCCTGTAGTTTTGTGTTGTATTGTTGGTTTGGCACCCCCCACCGCTACCACCATCGTATCCAACATCATGGTTGAAATATGCACGTGGAAGTATACCCACCTCGTAAATCCGAATTCCCTTCACTCCTCTTTCTTTCCAAGTGTGGTAAATACTGCACTGATCCCTTGTGGGTGACCCTGTGTATCCACCCCAATAACGGGAAATTAATGTCAAAGCACAAAGGGTATAACTTAGATGTTGTTTCACCTGCCTATAAACCGTCACTCAATTAAAGGCACTATATCGTTGGTCACTAAACAATCGCAACCATATTTTTTTCAAGATTTTTAAAGTCATTTTAAAGGGAAAGGATAAGTACAAATTATTCCACGTACCTTTAATAAAATGATAAGAAAGAAGAAAACTGGCGCTGTTTAAAATATGAAGAAGACATTGTTTGTGCAACTATTTCGGACATTTCAAGCTAAATGGACATGATTATGTCAACCTCACCATATAGAGAGCGCAAAAAAACTCGATGTTATAGAGGGGAAACTGGGCAGATAGCGCTGTAAACTACACATATATACGTGCCAACATCGGGACATAAGGCGAGAGGCAAAATCGATACACAGCGCGGTGAAACTCGACATGATTTGATACGTGGGCGTTGCCATACGTGGGAGGAAACAAACTTGCGGTTTTTTTTGTTGATGCTAGACGCGATAAATGCTAGTGCAACGCCCTATTCAATTACTGTGCTCATATTGATGGGTTAACCTCTAAAACGGCGGTTTTTGTTATATCTGGGAATGAAATCGACTGAGGGCTCAAAAGTTTCAGGACGACAATGAGAAAAATACAGGCCTTTCATCTGATATCAAAATCGATACGAATTCCGGGTAAACACGGGGGTCCCAAAGACGATCGGAAAACACGCCCCTTTAAAATAGGTTATGCAACAAACCTTTACAATATATTAACCACATATTATTACAAGGGATTATAATTTAGAGCGGGTACTGTGTACAAGTTGGCAGGATCGCCCGCACTGCTCTACCTTATGAGACTTCATAAATAGCGAGTTCTACTAAATGAAGCTGGTTGTCAGTAACGGAAGTTGACTTGAAGGTCCCGAAATGCATTCCAAGAATACAAGAAGGTATTGCGTAACAATGGATAGGTTCCATGTTATTCCACACTGTTAAGTTATGCGATGTTTGCATTGTGCGACTAAACTTCCGGAAGAAATACTTATGCTTTCAAAAATCCAGGATCCACTATTTGGCGAAGCCTTATTGTTTTCATAGTCCAGGAGCCCAGAAGATCAGAAGATTTATAAATAAAGCACCGGAACAACTGACCGCATGGGTCAGGAAAGGGTTTTCCAATCCACGTCACAAAAAATAGTTGCTGCGAGTGCATTTGTCTGGAAAACGTATTGTTTTGAAAAATGGAGTTTTTGTGCAGAGTCCAAATGTTTCCTCTCTTTCAAACTTTTTAAAATTTTTTTGTAGTTTTATTTTTTTAAATGATTGCCACTTCTATTTTAACTTACAAGTAGTTTGTCTCTCTTTCCCTCCAGCTTTTTTATGGTGTAGGTAGAGTGTATCTATCTTCGTAGGTTATCATTAGATAACCTGGATGGATTGTTGGCAGTCGGTCATGCCACTGCTCCCGCTATATTGGTTCTGCTTACATTTTGGGTAAGTGACTTGTTAATGTTTCGGTCTGACTGCATGTCAAGTAAAAATAGCAACGATTTGTTTGATATACCAAAGTGTATTCAAGATGTTTCAGAACGACCTCTTGAATGAAAATATTGCCATCATTTCAATACATGCATGTTCAAATTTATTTCGTTAAAATCTTCCTCTGCGGAGGGGGATATAAACATTTGTTTAAGATCATATTTAAATATGACCTGGGACAAGTGCACTACCGGGATTGGAAACTCAACTGTTATGCCTTCCCTCTCCGACAGAACAATATCAACACAAAGTACCAACTTTGTGGATAGCCAGAGGGTGTTTTGAATCAATCCCATGATGCATAGCAATTTGCCTATACTGTACTGTATTAAACACATGTCAGTACTTAGGGACAAAAAGTGTTCCAAAAGTTTAAGAACCACAAGACATTTCATAATCATGCTAAAAAATCTAACACTTTGTGGGCCAAAATGAGCACGGAAGTTAAGGTTTTTATGTGTTAAGAATAGGATTTTTATGGGATCACATGACCCTATTGGGGTGAAATTTCTCAAAACTGGTGCATTGTGGGATTGACTCAAAACCCCCTCTGGTGGATAGCCAACTGACTAAGGTGTTTAAGTATTCATATCTTGGCTTCATCCTGTCTTCAAATTTATACCGGTGTCATATTATACAGTGTCCGTGTGACTGAGTGTCTTACCACCCATCAGTCTATTGTGTTCTCCATTGAGTGCTGTATGCATCATTTGTTTCATCACTGTACCCAAATGGCCTCGTTTACAAGATCACGGTTTATTCCGTACATGTTGCTATGGTAGCTAGGACACTCTCTCATGGGGGACACTCAGTTTCTTTACACCGGCAATCACACATCACGAATGTCGCTAAGGACATGTCAATGTAGAAGTACACATGCTGTTCATATGTTTGATGCATTCTTTAATGCATTCATAATTCAAAGATTGTACATCGAGTAGTTACATATGAGTTTCAAATCTCTTAGAGTGTATTTGTCCCAGATTGCCTGTGACAAATGTCCCAGATATGGCACTAATCAATCTAATCTGTAATATAGTGAAAACTAAGTACTAACACCACATTTGCCATTTATTATCTCTAGATGACTGCAACACGGTTGCTTGGCCGCATTCCGTGGATGGAAAGTATTATTAAACACCAGGGAAAATATATTCCCTGCAAATGTTAAATGCAACTGTAGTCCAATGGTTGTAGTCCCATACACGTAGTAGCTCATTGCACTAGCAAACGGGTATCCCTCTGTATATTCCCACTCTTTACTTTCACAAATAGTAGCAGTGCAAAAAAACATCCTGTAGTATGTAGTTTGTATTGTTGGTTGGCGACCCCCACCGCCTACCACCATCGTATCCAACATCATGGTTGAAATGCACGTGGAAGTATACCCACCTCGTAAATCCGAATTCCCTTCACTCCTCTTTCTTTCCAAGTGATGGTAAATACTGCACTGATCCCTTGTGGGTGACCCTGTGTATCCACCCCAGATAACGGAAATTATGTCATAAGCACAAAGGGTATAACTTAGATGTTGTTTCACCTGCTTATGAAACCGTCACTCAAATTAAAGGCACTATATCGTTGGTCATCTAAAAATCGCAAAATATTTTTTTTTCAAAGATTGGCTTAAAAGGGAAAGGATAAGTACAAATTATTCCACGATGAACCTTTTCATATAAAATGATAAGAAAGAAGAAAACACTGGCGCTGTTTAAAATATGAAGAAGACATTGTTTGTGCAACTATTTCAAGCTAAAGGGCAAATCTTATTCCTATACCTTTGAACTTATCGCTCGCAGATGTGTAATAGCATACGTGTACCCGTAACAGGTATGCAAAACATTTATTTTGCTAATTTTGAGATTTTCTGGTAAGCTGAATCACTGATAGTGTCTTTAACTTAGAATAAAACGGTTAAGGATTGATAGCAGGTTTCTTCTCTTCAAAGCGCGTGTAGTCTAAGACTAGCTTAGAACCATTTCATAGTTCTTTTGAGAATCGTACTTATGATAGTTCTTTAAAGAAAGGGTTCTTTAAAGATAAAGTAGTTATATGTAAAGAACCAAAGAAACCAACGAAACCAGAGAGACCCGCAAGAGAGAGCAAGGGTGTAAGGAGAACCTCTAAAATGGGTGGCTGAGAGCACAACCCGGAGACTGAGCTCTAATTCAGGCCAGAAAAAAGCTAATTTGGCGTTTTAGCCCCCTCCCCCGACAACTCTCAATTGACACGGTCAAGAGCGATAGTAGCGTTATTTCAGATCTGCGAAGGGTTCTTGTATAACTTGGCAATACTTAGGAATAATCGCTCTTCATTTCATATCATAAACACACCCAAAAAAGTAACCCCCCCCCCCCGGGAACTCCCCACCCCTTGTCAAGTTCAAACAAAAACATATATACATTAGTGTCTAATATCAACCGGAGTTTATTTACGCGGATTTTGACATCTCATTGTGACGATCGACTGAGTATGTTGAAGTTATTGGACCAACCCACAATTATAATGTTTACAGATTGAAATAGTGCAATCCCTCTTCTTCTCTGCATGACTAATACTCTTTCTCTATAGGGTTTACTGCAACTTTTAACACCTGGGGTGCGTTTGGTCAAATGGGCATAACCTCAAAAATACTTGGTCGATCGCCACAAATGAGGTGTCAAAATACGCGTAAATAATACCGCTTCAAATTATAACCTATATATGGCATGCTCAGTATCAAATCATGGCGAGTTTTTCCCGCGCATGTCGAGTTTCAGCGAGTTGTATAGAGTTTTCATCGCCATATGTCGAGGTGCAGCGTTATATGTCGAGTTTACAGCGCTATATGTCCTGTTTTCCTCTATACATCGGTTTTGCTCTCTATATGGTGAGTTTGACATAAATCAGTACAGTTTCAACATATCGACATGATTTTGTCTCAACAATGAGGAAGATCGACATGGATTTTTTGGTGTAGGGGCCTATGTGTAAAAAAAAATCATGTCGAGTTTGCTCATGTTGAGAAAAAAATCATGTCGAGTTTGCTCATGTTGAGAAAAAAATCATGTCCAGTTTTTTAAAACTCGGCATGATTTATCTGGACATGATTTATTCTGGACATGATTTATTCTGGACATGGATTATGAAACTCGGCACATAGAGTTCAAACTGGATAGGCAGCGCTGTAAACTCGACATATAGCAATATCGGGAACTCTATATACCGCGCAATGACACTCGCACATAAATATGATACGTGAGTCGTTGCCATACCTATATTGTATTATGCGCTCTATCGTTTGAACTTGACCATTTCAGGCGTGGGGATTTACTCTTTGGGTGTGTTTAAATAGCGACATTGTCTTGCCTGAAATCGTATTTGCTAACAACAATACAAATGTTCGAAATTCTTTTAATACCTTTATTGTAAAAAATAAAAATTAATCAATTTAATGGCATTCAGTTGTTTTCAGTATTTCTGTCTAATATTCGTTTTGCTATATAAAATGATCGCTTTGAGCCTTTTGATTTGAGCAATATCTATCAATAGCTAAATATAACACATTGGCTGTGGCGATTATGGAAAGAAGTGGGAAGGAGGGGGGGGGGGGGGGGAGGGCGGCGGGGGCGGGGGGGGGGCCCATTTTCGGGGGGGGGGGGGGGAGGGGGGGGGGGGGGGGGGGGGGGGGAGTGGGGGGGGGGGGGGGGGGATTTTTGTTTTTTTTTTTTTTTTTTTTTTTTTTTTTTTTTTTTTTTTTTTTTTTTTTTTTTTTTTTTTTTTTTTTTTTTTTTTTTTTTTTTTTTTTTTTTTTTGTTTTTTTTTTTTTTGTTTTCGGTTTTTGTTGAGAATGAATAATTTAATTAACGATTTATATCGACGTTGACGTCAAAGGTGGTGTGTTTATCACCCACTTTTTTCACATGATGGACAAAAATATGACTACCATCACTTTACGATGCGCGTGTGATATGTTAGATTGCTATAATCATTATCGTACGCGTTCCAAGAATTCACGACATGCACTTCCGTGTAACGTTTCCGTAAAGAGATTCAAAGTATATGTAGGCCTCATGTAGACCCCCACACAAGGGCTGGGAAAGTTGGACACTTGCACAAACACCTGGTATATTATAAGGTTTGCAGAGGCATGCATTTTATTCCGAATGAAATAGCTAGGAAGAATTATCGTAGGGTTTTATCATAGTCCAAGGAAACAAAATTTAGATTTGCGTTTTCCTTAAACTAATGAAAACATGTAATCGTGCAAAAGAAGTGCATTTCAAAAACACTCCTTGAAGAACTTTTATTTTAATTAATGTCAAAATGCAAATTGAATGTATTAAGGGCTCACCGCATTCATTGGGGAAGTTACTTTAACAAAATGTTAAGAATAAAATAGTTAATGCATTAAATAATATAAAAAAAAAACACTACACATGAGTAAAAATATAAATTTTACATTTTTGTATTCATGATACAATTGTTAAAAGTCAATCTCCCAGGGGAATACATTGATCCCTTAATTCCCAATGACTTTATTTCGGTTCACATGCTTCAATAATTGACAAAACTTCTCATTTTATAAATTACCAAACTTTGAAGCTACAGGAAACATCAATAGTACTCTTTTTTATGGCATGAGGGTGTGAAAGTATCTTGTCAAGTCGACTTTTTACCTTAAAAGGTGAATTTCAGCAATACACACGTCAGCTTATAAATAAAATGTAATGTCGACGTAGTATTTAAGATAGCCTATCCCGTCAAGGAGGCCGTGTTAACCACCTAAACACCTGAACGGCCCGTGGTTTTTAAGAGTATTTTTGTTTTTAGGTATTTCAATTACATTGTTTTCCAGATCGCCAAGAGTTTATGCACTAAAAGGGTACCTTAGCCGGCTAAGGCAACATTAAGAGAAATGGCCGAGAAAAATAATGTGAGATATCAGAAAGGATACCTTCATACAAAATTACACAGGGCGAAATATAATTCAATATCATAAATATGTTCCGTCTGCATGTTTATTGGGTAATTGATGTTTTATAGAATGATTCTTCCAATTTTTCATGGAATGGAAGAGTGTTATCATAATATTCACATAATATGCATATCACCACACTCACCCCCACCATAATGCAAAACGTGTACATTCTCACGAATCTTCCAACAGGCCAATCACGACCAAAAGTCACATTTCAAGATTTTCGGCGATTTAAGTTTTCTAGAATTATGAACTGCATATCTAAAATTTGAAACAATTTTAGGAAAATGATTTTTATGTGACTTGAAACGTTCTTCATTTTGAGCACGCTTTCCATTCAAGTATCCTTTGTTTTCCTTGTCAAATTTACATTACAAATTTGATTGGTCTGTTTGCAAAAACTCAAAAACGTCCTCTGTTCTATGTCAAGGATACGAATGCACATTGAGGCTGTTTGGCGTACTCAAAAAGAGTCTATCGATCGCATCAGGCGGTGGTATTCAACATGTGGAACATGCTTTTTGTTTGGCCTGCGGAGGCGCTAGAAATGACTAGGCTTTTGTACGGTTCTAAGGTTTCTTGTCTCTTACATACAGTCAAAAATAATGTGGGGTTCCAGTTAATATAGAAAAGAGGAATGATGATGTTCTACTAATCACTACAATTTTTATTTTGTATTAGAAAGTGATTTATCAAATCTTTATACTCAATGTAATTATAATACATCAAGCTATACATATACAGGCAATTTGAATGGAAACCGTACAGATGGATTTTATACGGGGTTTTGTTGGAAGAATTGCCCAGAATTTTCTTGTAAAATTTATAGAGCATTTTTTCTGGTAAACATTTCATATAAAAATCGTAATAATAGAAAATTCATAATACTGAATGTACAATAATGTTGATTCTCGAGAAAAATTCGAATAAAAGCTCCAGTTTGTAGTCGTTTTATACGCTTGGTAAATTGGACATAAATATGTATTTCCAATTGTAGCATCGGCCCATGTGGACAGTACACTAAGTAATGGACATCCAAATCGTATGTTAAGCGTTTGAAACCTTGGTTTTGTGAATTATTGGACATAATAACATCCATAAACGTTATTGAAGAAGTGGTGATTTATCTGTTTATTGCTTGAAGGTGTATATTTTGATCCTTTTTTGTAGAGTAAAGGAATCAAAAAATCACTAGTTTATCAAGAGAAAGCTTTATCTTACACGAATTCAGAGTCAATTTATCTTGTATTAAAATTTACGAGGCGTTCGGACGAAATCACTTAATAATCTAATGATCGACCATACCACACATGTTACTAATGAATACTGTTATTGTCAGTACAATTAACCTAAACACAACGCTAATCATATGGTATCTTTTACATTTATAGTTATTAATTTCAGTAGTCCAACTGTCACGAAAACAAATTCATGTAGGCTTTACTACTTTCAAGTAACGAAAACCATAAGCAATTAGTGTCACATGACGTATCGTAAAACTCGTAAAATAAACGACTTCGGAGTGTATATCAGAACAATTTGAAATGAAATTGAATATTCCATGGATATTTTTAAATTTTTGCATAAACAGATCATTGCGTATAAGTTTTTCACCTTGGAGTCATAGCAATCTAGAGTGTTCTCTTATACTTTCTTGTTGGTTGAAACTTTCTATGATAAAAACTAAACTTTTTGAGGTTATGATTGCAGTTTGCCGACAAGACTTCTGACTTTTGATTTCACTGCAAATTGCCACATTTCTGATTATCAAGGGGGTATTTTATTGAAAATGCAAATGAGAATTTTCTCAGGTTAAATATCTTTCCGTTAATTGGAATGAAAGGAAAATAATTTTCCTGTAATCTACTCAATATGCGTAATCGGGTTGCATTCAATTTTCTGAATAATTTCAATGAGTAATCTTTGAAGTTCCCATTAATCCGTGTATTTTAATTGAGATGCTGAAAAGTGAATGATAATTTATCTAACATGTCCTCAAACCACATTAACTGTAATTGCGCTTAGTTAGTAAACACCAGATCATTATCAAGTTATGAAATTATTACTCAACTAAGTTCCTGGAACTCAAAATAATACCGTAGGTCTGTGGGAAAATAGAGGAAATAAAAGCATGAAATATCGACATATTTCGCTCCTTTTTTCCAAACCACACATCCCCGGGGTAGAGGAAAGATAAAGATGATCCCAAAGAAAAGGTTAGGAATAATCACATTTTCATGATGGGGAAATGGCCCCAAACTATTTTATATAACGATATCATTAGTGCATAATAAGGTGTTTGGGTCCGCTAAAATTGCGGAAATATCAATATCCACCCTATATTCAGATTTTCGCACTTTTCCTCCACATAATGACGGTCATAGTAACGCATAATTGGGGAATTTGGTAACTTTTTTTGGTACAAATGGGAAATAAGAAAGCGCTAAGCTATCCTTTGGTACCAAATATTACAGGAATCGGATGTTCCGTAACGAAAATCACAGGGTTGTTGTAAACCACCCCACCCCTTCGGGGTTTTGTTTTTAAAAAAATGGCGCTGGTGACGAGGGTAATTTGGCTGTAATTATCCATTAAGTAACAAGACCTATCTACTAGAACTAGGAATAGAACCTGGGACCCTCTGATATGAAACCCAATACCTAATAACCACGATACTATTCTAACCCATACAGGGAATATATAAATACATGCATTTACTTATTTCCTTCAAATTAATATCATTGTAAATTAAAAGACAAATATCATACCAAAACGTGAAAGGGTTTCAACAAGAGGTTTTGACCTATCTATAAAAAAAAATGAAGTGAAAATGGGCTACTACATAGTGATTGTTTAATGTCCTTTCTGGGGTTAAAACTATCTTGTTGTTATCACTTTGAATTCCACTTAGCTGATTTTTGAATCTTTTAACTTTATTACAACTTCAAGATCCATTAATTTGGCAGCAACGGTATAAACTGAGATAAATGTTACTATTTTTGCACAATTTACCGTAACTTAATACATGTAGTTTTTGTGTTTCACACTATCAAATGAAATAAGAAGGGCATTTGTGAAATTATTCTCATGAAACGTATCGTCATCATTACAAAAATAAAAGATCCTTTAATCGATTTATGTCTAACAACAATAACAAAATATAATAATAAAACTCAACTGCGCGATTCAAAACTGATCAACGTAGGCTCCTTTTGCCGTGTCTCATCACCCGGAATCGTCGCTTAGACAGTCAAGACATCTTACATCTACGTCTGGTAAAGACACATGCAGCTAAAATGCATATTTTTGTTTATACCACTACTAACAGTTGCATCTTGTATTTACGAAATAACGTGCTCTGTAAAAATTACAGTAAAAAAAAAGATCAGAACAAAAACAATATTGACCGTAATAAAAATATAGTAAAATACTTTATTGTCCAATTTTCGAGGCCTATTACGACTAAATTTATCATAGAGGCTCGTATTTGAACTTTGAATTAAATATCAACATAGTTATACACTATTATGGATTCTCAATAAGTTATTTACGGAAAAATACTGTAAATCTTATAGGTAAAAATACTGGAGCAATTCGCCAACAAATCCATAAACACGCTTTTATAGTTTCCATTCAAATTCACTTTATATCTTACAGTTTAATGCATGGTTTTTACCAAATTAACTGAATTTTACAAGTATAGCACCCTTATAAAAAAATTTTGGGTTGACATTTGTGGATAGGCCTACTAAGTTAGGATGCTCGGTCAGTGCTTTTTTTATTCTACACATTCACAATCTCTGTAAAACTAGCCAAATATATATTTTCAGTGTTTTGATTGAATCAGGTTTTTACAGTATACTGTAATTTTCGCAGTAATTTATTCGCAGAATGCTGTCAGTTAACATACTGGAAAAATTTATAATTATTTTTGAGTGTGGCAAAATAGGTCAGAATACATCTATCACACATTGTACTAACATAAACTTCGACCTACGTCTATATGCCCTCCCCCCCCCCCCGTGTTGATCAATCGAGGAGATGAATCTCGAGTATCCCACTGATCAAAAATAAACAAAAGAAGCCCCTTATAAGAGCGTGGCGCGTGCGGTGGTTTTCAGATACAGCAAACAGACAATGCAGATTGGTCGTGTTTGGAATACTTTCATTTGGCGTTTCGGTATGATTCCCCAAATGAAAATCTATTATATCTAACAATTGGAATGTTATTTTTGCTGCAATATTTGGTATATGAAAAGCGCTATTGAATATAGTATCATAATATTCAAAAAATCATTTCGCCAAATGGTCAAAAGAGATTGGCCTGTTGGAAGACTCATGACGATATTATCATAAGTAGTTAGTCTTTTTATCGGGCCTATATATATTTCCATCGGGCCAGGTATTTATTGATTTTTTTTGCTGGCCGGCCTACCCACATCATTTTGACTCAATTGGTGTGTTTTCCTCTGTGACTGGCCTTGACCGCCATCGTATATGGCAAGCCATAAGGCCATAACGTATTGCTGCAACCCGTTGCGAGAAAGTAGTCACCGTCGTTGCGACATTTCGGCAACGGCGTTGGCGACGTCGGGCCAATCAAAATCATGATTTTTGTGACGTATTTCAAAAAATAAACCCACAACGCGTGCTAGATACTTTGAAAAGCGTTGCAAACCTTCAAACCGTTGCGAGCTTCACAACGATGTTGCAAGCTTCACCAACGCGTTGATAGGTCCACAAGCCATTTAAGGGTCATAAAGTATTGTCGCAAACGCGTTGTCAGAAAGTCACAAGAGTTCTGTTTCCCTGCGACATTTCGGCAACGCGTGCGACATTTGGCAACGCGGTGCGCATGTCAGCAACGCGTTGCGACATTTCGGCAACGCGTTGCGGGTATGTCGGCACCAATCAAAATTCATGATTTCTGTGACGTATTTCAAAAATATAAATATCACAACGACGTTGCGAACCTTACAACGCGTGCAAACATTCGCAAACGCGTTGCGGCAATAAGTTATGAACCTTTTTGCCTCACAACGCGTTGTGAAGTTTACAAAGTGTTGTGAAGCTCGCAAACGCGTTTGTGAAGGCTTGCAACGCTGTTGTGAAGCCATAAGGGTCATAACGAATTGCCGCAAAGCGTTGTGATCTATTTTTTGAATAAGTAACAGAAAAGAAATGCATGATTTTGGATTGGCCGACGGCCGCAAAAGCGTTGCCCCAAAATTGTCGCCACAAACGCGTTGACTACTCTCACAACGCGTCGACAATACGTTTAGACCCTAGGCTTGTGACTTCGGCAAACGCGTTGTGAAGGTCGAACGCGTTGTGAAGGCTTGCAACGACGTTGTGGTTGCCACAAACGCGTTGGCTAGATACTTTGCAACGCGTGTGGGTCTAATTTTTGAAATAAGTCACAGAAATTTCGTACTTCTAATTGCCGGACGCAGCAACGCGTTTCTACTTTCTTGCAACGCGGTGCCGAATGTCGCAAGGCGTTGTGGCAATACGTTATGGCCTTTATGGCTTGCATAATCGTATGCACTCTTAAAATTCTCCTCGTCACCTGAAACAATGTTAGAACACTGTTTTTTAAAAATTGGCTGTTTAAAAAGAGTTGTTTAAAGTGCTGTTGTTAAAGTTTTAAAACAAATGTTGGTTCCCCCGCAAACTTCTGTTGGGCGAAGGGGGAGGGACTATAGAAATGCTCTTCGTCCTGCGTGTGTGTGTGTGTCCCACGCGATATATTGATGTAAGCAAGCGTGGGTGTCAATCTTGTAGCAAACATAGATGATTATTCTCAAGTAGCGGTGGCCTGGATCTGAAGTGGGGCATGTGTCAGGGTAAAAGGTCAATATGGTCAAAAATAGGGCTAAGTGCCTACAAACCTTGTAAACACGAATATCTTGTTTATCTAAGCAAGTATGGGTGTCCATCTTAGCACCCAGGGGGGTTGCGGACCACGATCTGCTTCGATTTGGACATTGGCGATTTCAAACGGTAATATTGGGGCAACTGCTACGGCATTTACTCTGTCAGTCTCGGCCCAGTTGATTAAAAAATCATCTCTTAAACCCTGTCCAAAAGATCTTAGTAATATCATGGAAAATTAAGAAAAACAAATTATTGACTTCAAATCCGTCGGGGTTAGTGGGATTTTAACCCCGCTGCAAAAATAGTGTAATTTCCAATAGCGGTAATTTACACTGGCACAAAAAAGTATCTCGGCATGTTTTCGATCAGTACGTGCCCAAAGTCAGACCATTTTGAAAATTTGAAAATACATTTGTTGCCTCGGTCTTGCTATTTCATTTAATACCTGAGTTTGTAGAAAAGCTGCAGCCAAATGGCTGAGATAGAACGCCTAAAAGACGCAACCCAAAACCAAAAGTTGCAGTTTTTGGATTTTTCAATGGTCACTGTGTGGTTACAACGCAATAATACGTGTTGTATTGATTTTACACAGAGAAGTTTTCCGACTGCATGAGCGAGCAAGCCCACTTGCAATATGATTGTGGTACACCGTGTTCGGTCCCAGTACCACGGACAATTGCCAATTGAAAAATCCAAAACTGCAACTTTTGGTTTTGGGGGTTGGCGTCTTTCGGCGTTCTATCTCCGCCATTTCTGCACTCTTTTCTTTTACAAGAGAGGTGTTAATGAAAGAGCAAGACATAGGCAACATAATGTAATTTCAACAACTTTCAAAACGGTCTGGACTTTGACACAATACTGTTCAAAATAATTGCGAGTACTTTTGTGCAAGGTATTTATATTTAAATAGTCGTGACCAGGCCGAGTCTTAGTCAAGTCTGTGTGTAACGTTATATAGGCGTAAGAGCGCCCTCCTACGTTAATAGTCCAATAATTGTATGATTTGACCCCACACAAATTGCAACAGAAACAATTTTGGTGTTAATATACTATGAAATAGTCCCAAAAATAATATATTAAAGGTCTACAAAATTCAACCTAGTGGAACATGTAGAAATAAGGGGGCAACGTTTGTACAGGGGTAAAAAAATAGAATTGCTCGAATTGATTTAAATGAGGCACCAATTTTGGGCTATCCTAATGTTTAAAAAAAGGTATAGATAGCCCTATTACGCGTTAAGTTTTAGTTACAATAGGCTCATAACAGTTCAAGGTCATCCTGGGGGTAAAATTCATTAGAATGTCCGATTTTGATCGAACTGGTTTTGAACTGTTTTAAATTGTCCAATAGAAAGTAAGTAAATAGATCTTTGTTTTGAACTTTCTATAAAAGAATTACAGAGCTATGCCTAGTGACCTCCCATAGACTGTAGCCCCCAGTCCAGTTGCGTTCCAGTTATGCAAACGAAATAGTATAGATGGTGCAACCAGTATATTTTCGGGTTCTGTACCATTAGAAGAACCAATTGACACCATTTTTATAATGAACGGATCTATCTGAAAAATTACCCCCATTGTGACCTTGAAAACCTATTTTGGACTCATAACTATGAACTACAATCCATCGCAGATATGGCAACTATACCTTTTTTTTAATCCGGAAATGTAACGACACGTTGGCATGACTTTTCAACGGTCGTTTGATAATTTTCATATTTGACCCCTGTATAAACCTACCCCCTTAAAAAGATATTTCCACCCTTTGATTTTAGTAGACTTTGATATGTTGTTTTTAAAGGTTATTCTCAATACAATTCTGTTGGAATTGATTTGTTTGCAAAGTAGTGTTGGGGTAAGGCAACATTTCAATTCTATTTTGAATGCCTATAAGTCTTTGAAAACAGACTAGCACCCGGAAGGAAGTGATGCAGTTTGGATTGCGTGTTGCTGTTAGTGGTTGGACATGTGTCCTACCCCCCGTTCGAACCATAGATTGTTGCGCAAGAGGCGGCGGAAATTGAGTTCGGAGATGGGTAATGGTGGCATGGAGTCCAAAGGTCAATATGGATCAAAAAATGGGTCAAATTGGTTACAAAAAATGGGATTAAAATTGACTATAAAACCTTGGCATGTGGCAGGATGATGAAAAAATTGGTGGGTGTGGTCAACATTTCAGTGCCGAAAAATTTGAAGGTCATTTAAGGTCATTGAGGGGTCATTCAAGTCAAATGGAAATTTAAATTGCTATAGCCCTTGTCAATGTCGGTAGGATGATGGAAAACTTGGTTGGGTGTGAGGTCAACAGTCAGTGCCAAAAAAAATGAAGGTATTTAAAGGTCATTTGGGGTCATTCAAGGTCAAATGGGATAACATGCTCTTACCCTTGTCAAATGTGGTAGGATGATGAAATTTGGTGTGTGTGGTCAGCATTCAGTGCCACAAAATTTTCAGGTCATTTCAAGGCATGTGGGTCATCCAAGGTCAAATCCATAGTATGTGGTTAGGAGGATGAAACTTGGGTGTGTGGTCAACATTCAGTGGCCAAAATTTTTGATGCCGTTTCAAGGTCATTTGGGGTCATCCCAGGGTCAATCCTACACATGGTAGTACGGTCATGAAAACTGATGGTGGAGTAAGCATTCATTGCCAGAAAATTTTGACGGTCATTTCAAAGGTCAAGTAGGTCATCTAAGATCAAATAACTACAACTAGTTTTATGTTCAATGTACTCCACAATTGATACCGTCAATTGCAAATGCTATGGCAGGACCCTCAGTGGTTTGAGAACCCCTTATTTCCATCACAATTCTCCCTGTGATCTTAAAAGTATATTTCCCGCCATTTAACTTCGCGACGGGCGTGGAACCTTGTTGTCGAGAACCGCCTTGTTTAGTTATTGTTGTTTTAACCTTTTCTCTTAAACAGGTTTTATAAGTTTTAAACAACTCGCAATCTTTAACCACTTCCTGTGTACCTGGTTCAATCGCTCAACCTTGTAAAAATGTCCAATAAACACTTGTTTAAAAATTTAAACAATGTTTTTTTTTTTTTTTTTAAACAGTTTGTTTCCTTTTACTACAAGTTGTTTAATTTTTAAACCCAATTGCTTAATTTTAACAGGTAGCGATGACCAGGGTAACGGTGTTTGTTTTAAATTTAAACGAACTTGATTATTTTGTTCTAACAGTGAAGTAATTATGGTCTACGAAAAGTTCGAGTCAAATTGGAGTGTAAAACTTTTGTCAAACTTGTCTATAATCTGGTCATGTTTTGACTAGAAACCTCGTAAGCTCTTATTTAAAGGTATGGGAACCATTAAAAAAGGTAAGAGCGGGCCATCACGGGGAGTCCGTTGCCTAAATCATACTCCCCTTATTCGACATATTTTGCAAGATAAAACACGTTTCCATAATATTTATTGCGATTTATTATTCAATTTCCAGCCAAAATTTCGCTCGCTCATTTTTCATTCCATAATTCCTTCATAAAAAACAACGATGACCTTCTCTGGTGATGTTTTTAGTACTCTTACAAATATGTTCGCCTTGTTTATGGGAGAGCGTGTCCCACTGGTTGGATTTTGTCTTTGGTGCATGAAGTGCCCCCCCCCGGTTCGAACCACGGTAGGCCACAGCTGGAATTAAAGGCTGACTCAGAGATTTTTATTAGTTTGTTTTGAGTAGAAATTAAAAATAAGTCATCTAGAACTCAAGATAGTCACCTAAAATGTTCAATTTCCAAAGTTAGCGATGAACCGATTTTCCGTTTTCATGCGTAAACATAGTGCCATAGGATACCGTTATAAACAAAATTCCGATCCGAATTTTCTAACAAAGTTGTGATTTTCTATATGATTATGAAGGACTTCGATTTGAGCCTTATTTATTTCTACAATGATTATTAATGTGGACAAGCTTATGTACATGAAAAAAAGACGATTTGTTTGGAAATTGAGGGCGCCCATCGGAAAATCTCGGAGTCAGCCTTTAATCGGGTACTAAATTCCGGATTTATTTGTTTAACACACCATTGATTATAGAGTTCCGCTCTCCCCTTGGTCATTTGGGCTTGAGCAAATGAACCACGAGAATATCTCGTCCTTCAGAGGGGGCCTAAAGCCGCTATCTTGTAATAAATATATACCTAAATGCTGTACAATTTGTGTCTTCCATGTGCATACAGGATAGCAGGGGCTCTTTAAGAAAGCTAATACATAGTATATGCAACGCACTCAAACTATTCTATTAAAAACGCCGTGTGGTATTTCAGCCGTGTTTACTATTCAGGCAACAAATTGTCCATTGTTCACAATTATCGGATCAGAAAATACATTCAAAGAGTTTAAATTCGCCAGGGGTGGATGATTAGGTGGAGAAATACGAAAACAGTTTGTGAGTGAGAAGGGGGAAACATTACAAGCTTTCATGCAAACAACGCTCAGGAGAGACGGAGGACCTGAACTTTTTAAATGAATAAATTTCATAAAATGGGGGAATGCGAAAATAGCTAAAGGGATATCGCAACGAAAAGCATTAACTTGTAAACTTTAGTGCGTTGATTATGCGCTTATTCGTGGAAAATATTATAGCGTCCCCATTTTGAAAACATTATTTTCAGATATTAGGCCTCTCGGTGATCAATTTTCCTGAAGGAGGCTGATTTGTTTAAATATTGTAACTTTTTAAAATGTTGTAACTGAAATTTATTGGGTTTAGTTTATGTAAGTTGTTGTTGTTTTTAATATCTTAATGACACGATATAACACAATTGTGTTTGGAGTTGTCGTTAAAACTTTATACTCACTCACGCACTCGTATTAACTGTAACACCATTAAAATCTTAAACAAAATAAAATCTTAAGATTTTAATTTTGACTTAAAGAATCGAACTTAAAAGTTCTATTCTTTTAAGTTTTATATATGCTCCTCTGAACCTAAAACTCACTTTCAAAACGTGCTTATAATTAGTCGTAGCCTACCTATAATTCCCATCATTGTAACACCGTGTCTAAACCCTTTTTGCACTACATTTTACACAGTAGTTCACGTTCATGTGACCGTACCGTTTTGAGTATATAATACACAATTTTTTTTGCTGAAAATGATAGATTAGGTGTGTAGAATAAGAATCTGCCGGGGGTGTCACCAGTCATCCTTGGCGTTTTGAGAAATCGCCAAGATGGCGTTCGCCATAACGACCAATTATTATTCAACCCTATAGTATCAAAGTTTTTTGTTTTTTTCTATGGAGTTCCTCGATACACTATAGGAGCCAATGTAACAAGTTATGGCACTTGTAACATTAAGCATACTTCAATTCAAATGAAACCAATCCAATAATTTTAAAATATGCCCTATAACAGCTAAAACCTGCATAAAAATAGAAAAAAATGAGTACTTAGGTAATGTTGGGTTGTACAATAAATGTTTTCTCAATCTTTTAAAATGGTAACATGACGTTAAATCAAATCAGTCAAAAAACGTGGACATCTTCAAATTATCTAGAGTATCATCTATTACAACCCCGTCTTGGGATTTCTCAAAACGCCAAAGGATGCCGAGGTGGCACCCCGCAGATTCTTATTCTATATACCCTAATCTATCATTTCAGCAACCATTGTGTATATACTCAACACTACGTTCAGGCCATAACATGGACCATTCTCTACGACTATAAGCACCTATATATCTAAACATCTTTAGAAACTGAACGTAATTAGACATATTTTACCCCAAGTATTAAGCGATTTTGGTTACCGAAACCTGATTTGCACCACGTTTCTAAACTGTTTTGTTTTTTTCATGAGATTGCTAAAGTCACGATCATTGCGTCACAAGCATCACTTTTACAATTATGTTAACGAACTGGATAATGCATTCCCAAGGACCCATTCCAGGACCCATTCAAGCACCCCGCCAACTCTGTTCCGAGGTTCCACATATACTATATAAAGATTTTATCCAACCTCCTTCTCGTCCGGAGACCAGACTACACCTTAATTTGTTTGGTAAAAACGTTTTTGTATATAGTATACTTGTAAAGTCTCATTGCAACAGGTTGTTTTCTTTGGAGGGTCCAATATAATAGGATGGCCGGAGTCTTTTAATCCAATCCTCCATCACAGGTTTATACACGGGCCAAAAATGAATCCGCTATGAGACTATTTTTGGTCGGCTTTTTAAAATTTTTAATACGCTTTGCAGTCTGTGAATTTTGAAATGAAAAAAGAGCCGTCCTCCATTTTAGTATTACAGGTTTATTTTACCCTTCTTTTAGTGTGAAATTTTGGATTCCTCCAATCCGAGGAAATGCTAGTCTCAAAACCATTGAAATGTTTTGTTGTTTTCTGTCATGATGTATGCAACAAATTGCTACTTATTGTTTCTCCCATACAGTTTTCTGCTACTTCTCTTTCCTATGGCATGGCACTCTCAACAAGTCGTATTCTTAAAATCCCATAGGCGAGAAAAAATTCCACTCCATATCTCCGATAATGGTACATTAGCGGCCCAGCTTCGTCGCATTTTACGATTTATGATAATACACAACTTCAGCAAGACGAAGCCGATTGCGCGGCGGCGGAGCAGGCAACGTGGCTGACAAAACCATACTTTACCACCAGAAGAATCTGGAATTTCTTGTGTGTTCTATAGGCGATTTACTAGGTAAGTGCACCTTTGCGAAAAACAATAGTTCACTACAAAAATCTCAGAACACGAAACACTAGTGGTTTCCTCCGTCCAAGAGAGAATAAACCGCATGTCAAGGGTGCCGAATTTCAAACACAACAGACATTTTTTTCAAATTCAAAATGCCCATTTGTCCTCTAAATTCTAGTGTTAAGTGATAATAATATAATAATAATATTTATTTGAATTCTTCAAAACTGGTGCGTTGCACATGCAAAATACAAATATTAGCAAGTAATCCTGAAAAATGAATGGGCTGAAAAATACCCAAGCACTTAAGTGGCTCCTTTTCCTATTAGAACACATTGATGGAATGACATAATGCAAAAAATACATAAAAATAGCAGTTACCCGTATTTTACATTGTAACAAAAATGCTAGAATTACATAACCATTAGCAATATAATTAGTAGAGGCAATCACATCAAAATACTTCATCTTGGGGTGGCAAGCAGAACCGCAATTGTGTAAGTCAAAGTAAATTCTTTACACAAGTCCTGAAAGTTCCTACATTTTGAGCCAAAATGCAATGATGATGGGATCTCATTCCACATACGAGGAAGTGAGACAACATATAATTAGAGCAAAGAGGGGGTGTACTTCTAGCACTTCTGTGTTAAAGCCTTGAGTATCCAAGAACTAGATGAATAAAGAGATGAAAGAAATGGGCCCTATATCATTAAGAATTTTGTAACCCAAAACCAACCTCTGAATCTAAAAACCTACTCAAGTCTCACTAAGCCAAACTTACGAAGCCGTTCTGTCCATCAGGAGGACTATTATCAGAATTTTGTGATTTCCGATAGAATTTGATGCGTTTTATCCGTCGCTGAATTTTCTCAAGTCCCTATCTAAGTGATTTCGCTGGAATGTGCCCAAACGCTAGCACAATGCAGAACATTGGCATAGATTATACAGATTGAGGAGGGCATAAGACGACCATATTTCTAGTGCACCTGATTATGAAACAACAGCTTAGAAATCTTATCACACACATTACCAATGTGAGTGTCAAAAGAGAGATATCTCCCTTAGTGAAAGAAACCAATACCTTGAAAGCTTTCAACATCAGTTTAGGGTTGTATCATCAATGATTAGAATGGGAATACTGCAGAGACTTGGGCCTATGACTGTTCTTTGTGAAACAACTACCCCAAAAGCATTTTAAGTGGTCTTGAAGATGTCAGTTTTCGCTGTTTTGCTACTGATAAAAGTCGGATCCCGACTTTCATTAATAAACAATGCCGAAAAACATTCCTATTTTCTTAGCTGAAGGATAAGTCTTAATGGACGATTGCTTGATCTATGGTACAAACAATAGAATAAACTATCTTAAAACCCTTTTTGGTAAAACTGCCAATTCGCCATAAGGATCCCCACTTACCTCTAGCCTCTGTTTGCATTCATGGTTTCGTGTTTCTTAAAAGACTTACAATTCCTCCCTCTCCATCTACATTGTTATTACAATCTTAAGTTTATAAAGAAAATATATTGTTTAAATGTATACTTTGTGTCGTATATCCTTTTTTTTGTCCCCGCCGAACGAAGTTCGGGAGGGACTATAAAAATGGGCTCCGTCCGTTGTCCGTCCGTGCCGTCCTTATGTCCTCCGTATAGTCCGTGATAAATGTTAACCCTGGAACATTTGGGGATATCTTTTTTTCTGGATGAGCTAGAGTAGCCAAACTGGGGTATATTGTAGAGGGGATACCCCCTACTCACCATGTAATTCATTCCCCAGGTCCTCCCCGGGTCTGTCAGGGGGTAGGGGAAAAAAGGTCAATGGAAAAAGGCCAATATTTCACAGAAATTGTCCAACATTGTGTACACTTTATCTGGAGTTCCGTAAGGGCTACGATGATGAAACTTGATGGAAAGAGCAGGTTGAGGAGTTCTCAACCTGAATTACATTTTGGGTGTAAATTGCTAATTAAGTATCTAATTTGCATAATTTTATGAAATTTTTCCCGCAAGGCTTGTGTACACGTTTTCTGGAGTTCTGTACTGGGGCGGTATAATGATGTAACTTGTGGAAGGAAGCGGGTTGAGTAGTGCTTGACCTGATTAGATTTTGGGCGATTTTATTTATTCTGGTAGCGGGTCACTCTTTTGGGTTGCCAGCCTGTTACATTTCTTGAAAAATGTGAAAATACTTAAAATTCAATGTTTCGCCGCTTTTCCAGACCCCGTATTGGTCCCAAATTTAAATGTGGTCACTGATTTTTCAAAAATGTGTTGCCAAATTGAGTAAATTACATATTTTTACTAATTTAGTGATTTCAGGGATTTTGCAGGAGGAATTTCAAGATTTCTTGAGTGAGTTTTTTTACCAAAAGATAACCATTTTCTTTCAAGTTATTTTTGGCGAGCTAGTGATGGCCAAAATAAGGGTGGACTGGTGCAGTTTTTTGTTGTCACTTAGTGATCGCGATATTCGGCGGGGGACAATTTTTAAGCCATCGCGTAAATACGAGTTCGCCTGTTATGATATCATTGTGTTCACTTGTGTTTTCTTTTCTTCAGGTGGTCCTGTTTTAATATTTCTAGTCTAAATGTTTGGTCGTCGAGGTGGTATGGGTGTGGCGCTTCTATTAGCGGGAACAATTTTCTTTGTAATTTAGCGTTTAAGGGACAGTAAGTCACCAAAGGTATCAGCCAATAGACAACAAACACACAACCACCACACTGGATTTTTTTTTAAATCGACATTTCAACGAATTATCTTTGAAGTAATATGTCTTTACACTATATTATTATGTATTCTAAACTGAATTTTGTGACAATTCCAGAACAAAGATATATCATAAACATTTTTCCCGGTTTACATTTTCCGATCTTACCATTTCTGTTGGTATCAGTATAGTCATTTCGCTACTAAAATGCTACTGATGGGCCTGCACATGTTTTGTTAATCCGTCAAATTTCATTAAAAAATAATGTCGACCCATTACGAAAAAAAAAATTGACATCACTCCTTAGTTCAAGCCAACCAACTCCTGAGAACCCTCTTCCAGAATATCTCCTGAGCATCTGTATTTTGCTGGATGTTTTCAGTGATAAATATTTGTGTCCATTTTTAATTTGGCAACCGATGACGTAGCATGTTAAGCTGTCATATACGCATTTGTTTTTTTTTTCATAATGCATTAACACACTTAATAAATATTTTTTTCTTTTCAAGTATTGACATGACGGCGTTCATTTTCCTGGGTCGTTGCTTCACGTTAGGCACATATGGGACTCTACCATTGTACACAGTTGAAGCATACCCCACAACTACCAGATCGGCGGCCATGTCCATGGGGCAGTTCTTTGCTAAGTTAGCTGGAGCTCTAACGCCATTTGTCTCTGAGGTGAGTTAACAGATAAATTGTTATTGTTTGCGAAATTATGTGTATTTTTTTAAATTCATATATAAAATATTGCGTTTTTTAGTCAAAAAAAGTCAAAAACCTTTTTTTGACTAAAAAGTTTTTTAGTCAAAAACAAAAGTGAGAGATTGGCTGCGAAATGGCCGAAAAAGAGGCATTGAAATGCATCTAAAAACACCCCATATTTTTCATATTTTTTTAGTAAAATAATGGTATTTCACACCGTTGCCTTATATTCTGCTCCAAGGATGTCCATTTGCTAGCAAATGTTACGAATTATCCTTAGTGTCGTACGGGTGTGGAATTGGCTCCAAGACTCAGGGTCTACGCTGCAAACAAAAAAAAACAGGTTTAGAAAGTGGGTGCAAATATGTTAGAGATTTGACAGGGTTTAATTTCTAACACTTGGGGGTCAAATGTCTAAAACCTATGTCAAATCCTAACATGTTAGATTTTAACATGTTTAGATATAGGTGTTTAGATATTAAAAGACATTTCAAAAATGTTTAGAAACGTGGTGCAAAATAGTGTTTAGAAAAGTGTTTGATTTCTAAGCGTGCTTTTGCAGTGTAATGAGCAGACTGTCACTAACCGCTGTCTCTTGAGCAGTTTGCCGGGAGTGGTTTAAACTGGCGTTAATTCCCCCCAAAATTTAAGCTTGTTGAAATACTTGCTTTGAGTAAGATAAAGTTTTCGCTAGTAATTATGCTGAAAGATGGTTTTCATATAAGTCCTGTAGGGTATTTCATCAACTTCTGATATCTTTTGGATTTATAGGGTCACTAAACTTTCGGAAACCCATGGTAACAATGAGGTAGGCTGCATAAAAGTAATTTAGTTTAGCCGGTTCTATCCTGAGAGTGTCAACGAAGTTTTAGGAGGGAAAAAGGAGGGGTGGTTTTACAATTGCATTCAAAACAGGGACAATCCTGACAATCTTGAATTTTGTGACCTGCAGGGAAACGAGGTGTTTTTGTTTGTACTGTGTTTATCTTTGTTCGAAACATCTATGATAAAACATCTGAACTTCTTGAAAATGGAGTGAAAATGAAGCAAAAAATTAAATTGACAGAATCTTTTTTTTTTTTAATTGCACAGAAAAAAACGAGGCCAGCGAGGAGGACCACATTACTTTTAGCAGCCTTACCAACGTCACTAAGGCCCCAGAAAATGATCCAAATCGACAGTTTTTAAAACAAAGGGTGCGGTGGAAAAGGGGTGTGGAGTCCAGATCCTGTGAACCCTCCCCTGTTTCCTCATATGGTACAAGACACCCCTCCCAGGCAAGAGAACTATCCTTCATACGTTATTAGGATTGGTTTTTTTTCTCTCAAACAGTCTCTCTTTGAGAAGAAAAACAGTAAGTGGGCAGTAGCAATTTATAGGTGGGATGTATAATTGGAGGTTGCCTTATCGGTTTCTACCAGAAACCACAGGCCTGACAATCAAGGTTGAGAAACACAAATAGAATTTCTCCTTTTCAAATAAAAGCGAGGTGGTATGTTTATAGTAGGGGGCATATAATTAGCAAATGGAAGCCCTGAGTACAGAAGTAACATAACTCCCATTTAGAAATTTTGAGATTTTTAAAGGCTTTTTAAACGCCATGAAAAGCTACAAGAAAAGATATGTTGCTGAATTATCTATACATGATATAGCAAAATAACCAAGGCATGTAGCTATCATTCATTAAATATATTATTCTTATTAAAGATATTAATCGATAACAATCGATTTATTGATTTGGATTATTTAGTACTTTCAACACTTTAAACAAATCGAGTAGGCATATCTTAAATGTATTGCTATTTGAATGCAGGTGCAAAGAGGAACAATTATATGAATCTGGTGCGTGGGTTAAAACTTTGATTTTCTGCCTTGGATAAACTTTACTAGAAGTTGTCACGTATGCTCAACCAGGAATAAATCGCATAACAAAAATTATTTCTTAATTCTCGTTATTGGGGCCTATACCTGAGAGCAATATTTAGGGGGCCCTGTCAGCAAGCTGCTGACAATGATGATCTTAAACCGGACCACTGGTGTGAAATTGTATAGGTATATCGTGTGTCCCAAAAAAGTCGGCGGAATTCATCCTCATGGATGGGCCGTTCTGTCCCATCCAGGCGGCCCAGCCATGAGGATTTTCTCCATCCTATTTTCAACTTTTCAGAGTATGTTGAAAGGAATAAGGTGCACTCATGTAGGACGGACCCAGGTGTAAAGTTAGACTCCTTTTGAGAATACCAACCAAGACCATACACAAATTATTTAAAAAAAATAATTTGTGTATGGTCTATTTTCTTCTCGACGTTTTTGAGGCACACGGTACATTAGTATAATTATATGTTGGCTAGAATATTTCCTTAATTTTTTCTCCTCTCTTTCTTTCTCTCAATTTTACAGGACACATGACGAATAATCATATTGTTTATAACCATCTTGTATTTTGTCGGGAGAGAATTAAAGGCGCATTTCGTGATCTTAGATTAGATATCCTCAAGAAAAGGTTATTTAAAAAAAATTCACTTATTCTGATGGTGCGTTTTGATGTTATGTGGAAATGTTCGTATCATAGTGCCCCATTTACGGACAATATCACGAATTTCTAACATAGTAGATCGAATCTGCAAATCAGTTTTGGGACACACTTTTCTTAGACCAACGGTTCAGATGATAGGAAAAATCTCAACAATTTTGAGATAAGTTGGGGGGACGAGGGCGGCTGTGGATCACGAAATGCTCCTACTCTGAATTGGTTGGAGGCCATGTTAATCCAAGCAGACATGGCTAACCACGTCCTGAAACTAAGGCGCAACACTGTTTAATTCTGACTCGATCAGACTCGACAACCGGTAATATATGTATGAAGCATTTTACTGCATTGTGGTTATGAACCAGTACGCACGCAATATGATTGTAAAATCTATAAAAAGTATGTGAATTATATTTATGGTACTCCGAACAGCAGTAAAGTTATTTTAAGTTATGTTTTTATATAACTAAATCAGAACCATAGCGACCATGGCCTAATATACACTACCCAATGACATTTAAGGTTACATCAGAGTTTGTTTTAAATAATCTCATAATTCATTGCATTGCATTGCATTGTGATCGCCATACTGTACTACACATGCACTGTAAAAAAACGGGTGTTGAATATGCAACACCAGGTCGGTGTTAAGCAGTGGCGTAACAGGCGGGGGGGGCAGGGGGGCAGGTTGCCCCCCCTGGCGACTTTGGCCGGGAAAAAAATTGCAAAAATCATGCTAAATCAGCCGTTTTTTAGCCCTCTGACCGGGAAAAATTGGCCTTTTGACCCCCCTAAGAGGGAAAATTTCCCAAGACTGGGAAATTTGCCCCTCAGAGTGGGCAGGCCCGTTACGCAACCTGGTGTTAAGCTTGTCAGTGTTAATTTCTGGTGTTAAAGTTTAGGATTTAACACCGCTTGGTGTTGCTGCAAAATTTTGGTTATGCATTTTGGTGGTCTGCTTATGTAATGCTGGAAGTAAGCAGCTAATATAGAAACAAACAAACAGCAAACATTTTCTACTAACATGTTAGATGTTACAGCGATAACAGTTAACACCAACATTTGGTGTTAATTAACACCAAAGAGTGTGGTCCTCCTGGGACACCAGGAGGGTGTTAATTAACACCAGTGGTGTCAATTTAACACCAAGAGGGTGTTAATTAACCAGTTGTGTCAATTTAACTCCAGGAGGGTGTTAAAATACATAATTAACACCGACATGTGGTGTAAGATTAACACCAAGAAGTGTTATGTCATATATTGTAACACCAAAATTAGTGTCAATATACACAACAATTTGGTGGTAAGTTTAACACCAATAGCTGTGGTCCTCTCCAAACACTTGCTTGGTGTTAAAATAAACACCCCAGGCGTTAAATCTACAACCGATGTGTTTTGGCATTGTTCAATGTAAGGTGATAAAACTGTCTAAAAGTTTAAGAACCCGAATAAGACATTTCATGATTAAGCTAATAAAATTACCAAAGTACTATTGATTTGTGGTCTAAAATCAGTATACAATTCAGGTTTTTCATGTAAGAACACTATTTCTCTTGAATCAGGGGAGGGCGGCCAAGAATCCCAATTCAGACTCCGCCATTGTTTAACACGTAAACAAAATCTTGACGAAAAATTCTTATTTTTTATATTTGTTAAAGGATATTTTCTTATTCCAAACCGTTGAATCAACTCCACTGGAATGGTTATTTCTGAATTTTTTTTTTTGCATGAATAACGAACGAGGACAGGGTCGTATGTGGGTCAAGAACACCCATGACCGACTCACAGTCAAAGCACCCCAATTAGTTTGTGGTTTGCACTCTGTATTGTGTAATTTCTTTGACAAATTTGGTGAGTTGCTATAATGATGAGGCGTGGGGCCGCAGCCACCCGCCTGATGTTGCATGACCTTATTGAGGTGAATTTTCCCCAAAACTGTGGTGCATTGTGGCATACATCCCTGACTCAGTGACCCACTGGATGAGCGTTTTTATGTTACATGAAACGAATGGCAAATGGTCGGTTTGAATTTTTATCAGTAGAAAGAGTGACTCATCTTACCAGATTATTTAGCAATGTTGATACAAAGAGGTCGATATAATGAGACCAAAAGATGTTCTATATAGAATAGAGAGGCAAAACGTTGCGTACTCTTTAGAATTCACCGTCCGCATGTTTTTGCCGACCACAAAAAAGCATAGAGTACCAACAATAGAAGCAATGTCTGCTGCCTTCCCTTCTTCCACATACGTGGGTGCCGCTTTGCAATATACACTAATCGGAAGATACAAATTAATGTAATTGTTTTGAGGTGGCCATGGGTAAAAAAGTTTACCCTGGATCTTGGCCAGATACTCTTTTTTCTCATAATGTGAAGCGCGCTTATGTGAAAGAGGTTATTCAGTGGGAGGCGGTTAATTTAAATAAGACGACGAGTGTGTCTTTCCATTCGTTGTGTGCCATGGGTAGGAACAAATTTAACCACCTCAAGATCACCCACACCAACAACTGATATTTTGGCGGATGGTTTGTATCGAATTGACAGTGGGATACAAGCACCCAAACTGATAATTATTATTCCGTGCAATATTAAATGTCAGCGCCCAGCACGGAGACTGGTTTTGAATGCGTTCACCTCACCCCCCTTGTTGAATACAACACATTAAGGACTTTATGCCAAACCTTTTCATGTGACCCATGAGCTCTCCCAAATTACCTCATTAAATAGGCTGCAGCCGGATGCGAACCGGTTTGGAAAGAGATATGGTCCTCCGGACTCATAGTCCACCTACATGGTGAAGAATGGGGCACTTGATTCAGTTGACTCTTCAGCAACATTTAGTTTAATAACGCTTATTCCGTTGTTGTCTATGAAGCTCGGACTATTGCTCCTGGCGACCATATCACCTTCTTACACCGGCCTGCTTTAAACAAAATGTGTGCATGGTCTGGTACACCACGTTACTTATCCAAGGACTTAGCCTTTGATGTTATTAGTATACTCTTTAGTGTAGCCTCAATTTAATAATACTACTCCATTACATATCCTGTTTGTTACAGCTGAACAACCACCGTAGGGCTTCCATTATTTATTGGTCGCAGAGTAGTGGCTTCTCCCCTGGGGTGGCACTTGTATTCAAGGGTAGAGTGATGCAATGAACCAGAAAAACGTGTAAAAAGGGCCCCTTTTTTGGCAAAAGGCGATACGCCGCGTACATTGATTAGTTCAAAAACAGCAAAATATGAAAAAGGGCAAATTTTATCTTACCCATGAACTTGTGATGTCGTGTTTTTAGGTTATGTACTACTCAAATTAAGCAGAGATCAAATCAATCAAAAATATTGTAAATCCGTAGTAAAGCAAAGCAAGATGTAAAAGTATATTAAGGACACAATTTTTTTGCTTACTTGTTTAGGGTATCAAAATACTTGTTTAACGTACAACAACGACAAAAATACTTTTTTAGGATGTTTTTTCATCGTGAAAATACGTGTTTAGGGTGCATTTTGTAAGTCCCAGTTCACGCATCATATCCACCTTTGAATACAATTGCCCCGGTGTGGGGGGCTCTCTTAATCACAAAGATAATATGTATCTGTCTTCATGTATGTGTGTGGATTCATAATTCACTCTAGCCTACAGAACCAAACGCAACTACCTAAGAACATACACGAGGAGTTTTTCTAGGCTAGATTTCCGAAATTTGCCTTGTAGAACCGATAGCGTTTCAGATTTTTTTTATGGAAAACAAGTAGAAGACCCCGACTACGTTTAGAACTTGCCTGATTTCCTATCAGCCCTATAGAGAGAGCATCTCAATTTATGTAGTACACAACAGAAAATACTAATTTTTCATTATATAAAACGTCGTTTTGGGCTTATTCACTTCCGGTGTGTTTAAATTGATCGGCGAAGCAATTCAATATGAAGGAAATTGAATAACAGTTGGGACACATTTTCTCTGAAAATAGCCTCGAGTCCACTTTGGGTAGGGTGGTAACTTCTGGTCCTGTATGCAAATGTACAGCTGGCACAAAAAGTATCTCGGCATGTTTTTCGATCAGATTGTGTCAAAGTCCGATATTTTTTAGTTTTCGAAATATACATTTTTTCTAGGTCTTGCTCTTTCATTTAACACCTCACTTGTAAAAAAGCGTGCAAAAATGGCTGCGATAAAACGCCTGAAAGACGTAAAACCCCCAAATCAAAGGGGATTTCCGACGGAATGAGCGAGAAAGCCTATGCAATATTGTAGTCAGTGTGTTCCTGTCGCAGTACACTGCAATGCCCATTGAAAACGCCAAAAACTGCAACTTTTGGTTTTACGTGTTTCAGGCGTTCTATCTCAGCCATTTTGCACGCTTTTTTACAAGCAAGGCGTTAAATGAAAGAGCAAGACCTAGGCAACAAATTGTATATCTTGAAAACTTAAAAAAATTATCCGACTTTGGCACAATACTGATCGAAAAACATGTCGAGATACTTCTTGTGCCAGCTGTATGTTTACATTAATGAATCTTAGTGAACTAATTTTCATATGAAATGTGTAGGGTCATCTTTAATTGTTTTAGACTAAATTATTAAAAATTGTATGTTGCCTGTCATTTATGCTGTGTACAGAAGGTGAAATCTCAAGTTCTACACAAAAAGCAAACTCACCATGGAGAATAAGCCTACAGCAGTTCCAAGCATAAGTTTTAAACATGCAGAAAATTGCTCAGTAGTAGAAATTGTCTCATGAAAGATTCGGTTAGTGTAGACTTTAACCTTTGACCTCTTTTTGAAATAGTGCATTGTAACCACGAAGAAAAATTGACGGAAGGTTTCATGGAAATAGAGCGCTTTTCCCCGTTTTCTAAAATTAAACCTGTATCCCATTTACAAATTCCGAAAATTGCATGTTGCTTTAGGATTGCAATGACACCCTTTTGTTGAAATATGTTGAGTAATTCGGCTGAATTTTTGTCACAGTAAACAATGCATGTTCAGATAGTGCATTTGCGATGTTTGCGTGAAATTGCCCAGAGAAGTGGTATAGGCTTATATCATCTGTAAAACTTAACCAAATATCGTATCATATGTGTGCAACTATGAATAATGAAGAACAATTCTATAGTAAAACTTTTATCTTTGAAAATTCCCGCTAATTATGAAAAATAGCATTGTGTCTTACTTGGTTATATAGGCCTACCATGCACTGTTAAAAATGTTCTTAAAAACGTCGTTTTAACTGTCAGCCGGGACTCGAAACGTGCAAATAACTGTAAAAAGCGACTCGAAACGGGCATATAACTTAAAAAACGGCGTTTCAACTGTTGTGAGTCCCAGCTGCCAGTCAAAACGACGTTATTTTACTGAACATTTTTTTTACAATTTGGAGTTACTACAACTTAATGGTTATACACATGCACTTGGATGATTGAGAGGGCGTGACATGACTCGCTTATAATAAACTAAGATTTAATAAAAGTTCAAGATTAAATTCTAAAGTTCCCGTCCCTTACCACTTGTTTTAATACTGTTCCTTGTTACATAAAAAAATACCCAAACATAGAGAAAACCTCATTGGTGTATATATTACACCGCCCGTTCGGTAAAATTACAGGTACCGGTATCTTGTGCAATGAGACGCGACTGTGACTGTGTTGGTAATTAGAGCTACTCACTTTTGTTCAATGTTTATTAGTGTTAGTATTATTTGTTTTGCGTTGTTCCAACTCTAAGAATATACTAATTGAGGGCTATTCCCACAGAAATAATGAGAACCGGTGTAGAAGTTTTTATACTCCGCTGGACTCCCAGTCCAACTACAACAGTAAAGAATAGGGCACTCGATTCAGTTGACTCTTTGCGCAGCATTAGTTTCACGCGTTATCCCGGTGTCGTCTATGGAGCCTGGACTATAGCTCATGCCGGACCATATCTCCTTTCACACCGGTGTGAAAGCGGATATAGTCCGTCGGGAGCCACAGTCCGGGCTCCATAGACGATAATGGAAAGCGTGAAACTAATGTTGCGTGTAGAGTCAACTGAATTGAGTGCCCTATTCTTTACCGTTGTAGCCGGACTATGAGTATGGCGGACTATAATTCTGTGCGCAGAATAGTCGAATTTGGAATATTTGGGTTTTGTGCAGTATACGCGAAAAAAGAACGAGTGTATTGATTGCGTGCCGTTGCGTCAAATGCATTTACAGTATTTTACTGTAAATTCTACTAATATTTCGTACAATTTGGTGAAAGATTAAAATAATATGTTATTATCCTTTGTATATCACAAAGCATAAATTTACAAGATATTTGTCGTAACGATGAACTGGTTAACACTGTTACAAACATAGCAATAGCATTTACTAGTAAAATCAGAACATAATGGTATGGTATTTGGTGGTTTCTGAAAAGACAAAACAAATTTTAGAAGTATATTGTAAAATGCTGTAATGAGAATGTCATCAAATTTGTATAGTACACTACAAAAAATGTACATTTTTGTTTGCTGTAATTTTTTACATCAGAAATATGTATTTTTACAGTATACAGTGTGTCCCAAAATGTTAACCCACGGAGCAAGAGCTTGCTTTCAAATATGAAAGCATGGTGACACTCTGTAGAGTGTAAGGGTATATGCGATAATCGCAGTGGTGACAATATTGCGATATTATTTTCGACATTTTTTTGGGGGGGAGTGACTCTGTACTTTAAAATGTCATTGACAAAATGGCTGCACAGAATGGGTGAAGTGCAAAAATTAAGTATGCCACCTCGAGTCTGTGTTACTGGTGAATAATTTATGCATTAAGTTATAGAAAACAATATTCATTAGTGCAATGCATGCAAGCAAGAATTTTTATTTTAGTGATGGAATGAAAATTCTAACAATTCTATATACTATTGCACTCACAAACATTCAATATTTGTTGTTGCATTGTGTGTGACAAAATTCGAAAATAATATTAAAACACAACTGTTTATGGATTTCACTGCCGACCAAACAAGGATAACTTCCGGGCTCGGGCTTCCAAAGTATTTTTAAGGCCCGGAGGATCTAGGAGGGTGCATATATACAGGGGGGTATGACATGATCTGCTCGATTTGGGCATTGGGGATTTCCAAACGGTAATTTGGGGAACTGCTACATGCATTTACTATGGCAGTCTCGGTCCCAGTGACATTAAAAAAAACCATCTCTTAAACCTTTGTTCAAAAGATCGTAGTAATATCATGATAAATTAAGAAAAAATTATTGACTTCAAAATCCGTCGGGGTTAGTGGATTAACCCCGCTGCAAAATAGTGTAATTTACAATAACGGTCATTTAGATTTAAATATTCGTGACCAGGCCTAGTCTTTAGTCAAGTCTGTGTGTGACTGTTCGATATGCGTAAGAGCGCCCTCCTACCGTTATGTCTTTGAAACAGACTAGCACCCGGAAGTTGATGCCGTTTTGAATTTGCTGTTGCCGTTAGGTTGGCATGTCCTACCCCCCTGCATATATACTATTATTGTTCTCTGTATCTACACGATTTAGGTAAAATTATATATTTTGTAATTTTTATAAGGATATACCAGTAAGTTTATATTTAATGATAATTGTTATTGACACTTCCTCTTATGATTTGTATAATAAGGCTGGTATGATAATTTGTATATAATAGAATGTCACTTATAGGTGTATGGTAGTTACAAACTGTTTCATGTACAACTTTTTTTTCAAAGTAACAATTTTGGCCGGTGTGCCTTCCATGAACTCTAAAAAAAATGGTCAAATCATGTCTTTCCTTCAACTTTAGAGGAAGACTGTCTGTAAGAAACAATATTTTTAACACGGTAATAACATATCCCATCCGGGCTATGTAATTTTAGTAGTATGTCAGGAACAATTCTGAATATACAATTTCTTCCCAAAGGCAAGGAAAACATACCCGAGTGCCATTCGGGTATATACAATGACTCAAAACTCTTATAATCCGCCTTCCACCTGTCAATGCTTGCCTGCCTGCCACACACTGTCCGTGCGTTGCCTTTGAATACTGCTATTGATCGAAGAACAATGTGCTTATGCCATGTGCTAGGTGATTAAAGAATGTTATGTCATTTAACTTCCAGGCTATTACTTACTGAAGTAGATTTTTGTTATTCTGAAGTAGATATTTTTCAGCTTCACCAAGAAATTTATCAAAACCCCACACTATCACAATTATTTTCATATATCAGAAAATAACTGGAGTTACGAACCAAATCTTTGTTTTTTTTTTTTTTTCCAATTGTCTCCCCTTCAAAAAGGCAAATAAAAGGTATATTACTGGATTTACCTCCTCCGATAATGTGTGTGACTTATAAAATACATTTTGTTACAGTGTGGACAAGCCTCGACACTGCAGACACGGGTCCCGTAGCCTTCGCCAAGATTCTGGACCTGACCTCAAAACAAGTTGCCTGCAGTGGCGTAACCAGACCTTTGCAAATTAAATGGGGGGAGCAGAAGGGGTGTTGAGGCTTTTTCTGAGGCGGCGAATTTGGGTCCTTCTCCATAGACCCTGTACGAAAGGTCAGTTCATCTGGGGGAGGGGGCTGGGGGAAGGGTTCTGAGTGGGGGAATCCCCTCCCTCCCGCTGCATGTGACGCCACTGGTAGCGTGACACTGATGATTTTTGTTGTGCGCAAAATTGACGGGCATCCATATTGTCGGGGTTCTGAAACGACTCTGTATAGGCAAGTCATGTGTTACCATGCAATTGATAAATATCGGGGTACAGATGATTTATTAAATAAAACCGTTATAAAACAACAAGTCCTACCTGCTACTTATTTGCGTACGAAATGGGCGCTGTGCGATATTATTTGTATCTGCTTGTGTACGTGTGTGTTTGCGATATTCTTATGGAAATTGCCTGTATAGTCAGGGACAGTATTAGGCGACCAATTGCGCGTCTGACATAATTTGACAGTGCAGAACAAAATAATGTCAGCCGTGAATAACAATCTGTGAAGAGTTGAAGGTTATTGAAACAGAAAGTTTGCTTACGTGAATTATTGTGTCCGTGAGTCGAAAACCCGGCTCAAATAGGGCATTTTTTGACATTTTATATCATATTTTGTTCGAACATGCCCCACCCATACTACATCCAAACCAATCACAGTCGCTTTGGTGATTGACAAATCTTTACATACTCGCAATTGGTCGCCTAATTCTGTCCCGTAAAGTTCGGTGGTTTAGTTCCTGTCCGGTTAGTGGGTCATTATAGGCACTGCGTATTGGGGCATTCTTCGGGATGTCACAAACTTTATTTGCCTCCCATGACAAAACTAATAATCTAGCGAAAGTGGAAACATTATTTTTGGATAAATTTTGTCCAGCCCCATGAGAGGTAAATGAAGTTTGGTCACGTGTGTGACATCCCGAAGAATGGCCCATTGGCATTATTAAGAAATTCTACACGTGTTCTAATTATTTGATATCGACTTAACATTAAGAAATTTTACTGAAAACTGTGGTTTTCAATCGATATGGGTTCTTCATTTAGTCAACTGCAAAGACTTGGTTTTATCGATTGAAAAGCTTTTTCATGTCTCGATTGAACGTAGAAAGATCTTAATTTGTCTGAACAACATTCAAAATAAATTGCTTTTGTACTTTTGGCTTCTGTTCATGGTTATATGGGAGGTTTACAGATTTCCACTTAGAAATCTATGGACATGATGACAGTATGTCCCCTCGCCTATGTAAAATGCAATATAATATGCATCTCTGGAATCATATTCTCGACCTCAGACGAATTTTTGAAATATTTTAATCAAATCTAGGCTTTTTAAACGTTTGCACATTTGTGAATAAACAACAGGCCTTCATTTCTCAAATTTAGAAGAAATGAAGCGTCACACGGGATATATAACACAATTTGGATTTTTTTATCCGATTAATGTTATTACTAGTGTTATAATTACGAACAGATCAATGTACAATTCTCGAATAAGTCTCTGCTATCCTCAGACTCCTAACTGGCGACGATTTCTTTTTAATTGGTCGAAGTATTCATACTTCGTATCCGCATATTTAAGCTTGACTTAATGTTGACCATTATTCTTTAAAATACACAAGCAAAGGCTCTGATATGTTCTAATTCAGTATTTAATAATATATAAACAACATTAATTTACATATGCATAGACTATTATAGTAACAAAAATGGGAAGCACGACTATATTACAAAATCTTGATGAGAGAAATAAACCATTCACACCATATTCCATGGGTGAACATTACCAACATTACAAAATCACAATACACGGTCCCTTCAACTGCTTTAGAGGTCTCCGTCCACTGCAAGTTTCTCGGGCGGGTTCATCAATGCAGATGTTAACAAAATCATGGAACACAGTGCGTAATTGACTTTTTGATACAAGAACTCCCACCTTAAAACATCGACATTCTAAATTTGAACACTACAGACACAGGAAGCGTCTGGTGTTCATGAAAATATGGTTCCGAGATTTGAGGAAATAATGTCATCTCTCTATAGCTAGTTGCATATTTTCAGTGCTCTGAATTAGGGGTTCATTCATAGTATTTTGGGTATGAACGCTTGTTTATGCCCGAGGGCTTGCCCGAGGGCATAAACAACGTTCATACCCAAAATACTATGAATGAACCCCGTTCATGTATACCGTACTTTTTACTAACTATTAAGTTACAAAATTAAATCATTACATATCAAATTCAGTCTGAAATTGCATGATTTTTGTACACTTTCGGCGTTCGTCACGGCAGCCATGCATAAACGTTCGTTTATACATGGTCACGTGACGCGCATTGACCAATCGCGTACGCCGATACATACGAGGTATACATGAACTACATTTTATTCCATATTTCCTGAGGGTGGCGCCCTCAATTTTCTAACAAGTCATGTTTTTGCATGTACATAATATCCACATACTACACAGCAAGATTCCTACTCACGGTGTAACCCAGAGCTTAAGCTACTCCATGGGTACTCTTAGCTCTACTCCAAGGGTACCCCTTGATGCACTATTGATGCAGTACCTACAACTAAGTACTTGTGAAGTATACAAACCACTGGATGGATAGCAGCTGTGTTTACTTAGCAGTACCCATCCTATAGTGTATTCTGCAGTTGCCTGCTAGGTGACTGACAGGTACCCATGTAAGCCACCAGTAGTGGAGTACCTCTGCAGCTACTCCACGGGAGTACCTTCACAGGTACTCTCCTACCGGCTGCCTAGTAGGCAGCACTTGGACCATAGAGGGCGCCAAACAATCCATTGTTGTTTACGACTTTCTGATCATTTTCAAGCTTAGTGACATCTATATTTGTGTTGAGCAACACCAAAAACCCCTATAAATGACATTTTGTGTAAAAACATATAACCTATGTGACCAAAATGTTAAATAATGGATAAAATTACTAAAATAATCACACAAAGATCAAAGCTCATTTGCATGGGAGTACCCATGCAGGTAATCCAGCATGGTGTGACTAGTGGTTACGCTACTGCGTGTGTACCTAGGTGGATGGTTACCCCCACTTTTGCGGCCGGCGATGTGGTACCCTTGCGGGTGGGTACTCCGCGGCTACTTAATAGTCACTTCAAAGGTACTCCCATGAAGAAATTGGTTGTGTAATCACTGTATGAAATTTCCGGATCAGAATTATTTTGTTATAATACACATCTTATGGTACTGCTATACTACACATGTTTACATCAAAACGAAAAATCTGTTTCATTTCAGACTTTGGAATTGATCATTTCAGGTGATTATCTTTAGTTTAGTATTATTTTTAATTAATACAGTTATATTTTAAAATCTCTGAGTCAGCCTTTAAAGGCAGACTTGGAGAAATATAATTTTTGTGTGTATTGATTAAAAATAATCAACTAGAAGTTAACTAAAGATAGTGAGCACTTTTTTTTTCTATATCTGCTCATTTCAAAAGTTTGGACTTGAATCAAATTTTCGTTTTGATATATATCTGTTGTATAAGGGCGCCACCAGCCTTTTTGGAGCATGGCAGACACTGTACGCTTCTATCAGATTTTGGCCCGAAAGTATGCTCCATATGGTCCACGAGCAGTTAGGAGAACTATTCTAAGTCAAATACTGCACCAGGACCACATTTGCCATACGCTCCTCCAGCATGTGCATTTAAATTTGACTTAGAATATTTCTCCAAATTGTTTATGCTCCAGGACATGTCCTGGACCATAATCTCCTGGAGCTTAATTTCGGGCCAAAATCTTATATAAACACACTCCACACCTGTCTTCACGATATATCTCCCGAGTTTTACCCAAATTGAAGTACGCCCTCTCCTATTGTACACCCAAATTGAAAAGCATCTATGTCTGACCATGTGCTATTTAAAAATCGCGCTAGTGTATAACGTGTTATGCGATACGACCGGCACGTGTTTTAGGTCATTAATGCAATAGGAAAAATTAACACATCAATACACATTATGAAAGCATCATGTGTGAAGATGTATGACGCTACTGTGCCGTCCGTATCGCATAACACAAATACATATCCCATATACAGTAGCGCGAATTTCAAATGAGCGCATGGTCAGACAGAATGCTTTTAATTCGTTTTATGGTTAGTATAATTCCGTTTTCCCATGAAACCACTTCATATGTGTTCAATAATTGTTTTTATAGCGTATTGTCTAAGTTATTCTTGATACAGGTTCTCCTTTAAGTACTAATGCGTTGTGGGTGAAAATAAGCACAGAAGTCAGGATTTTTATGTGTTAAAGGTGCAACAAGAGATTTTGAGGCACCCAAATATTGTGTCATAATAATAATTTCATATAGATTAGACACTCAATAGATTTCTTACCTTGTATTTGGCTACAGAAATGTCTTAAAGAGAGAAAAAGGCGATTTTGATTTGCTTATATTTCAATATAAAACAGGCTGAATTTAGTATTTGCTCCTATACGAAATTAGAAATTTTACAATTTTTGTACCAAAGAAACATTTCCCAGCTTAATCCTTTCATATGGGGATATTTTTAATGGAAGCTTTACACCAGTGCAAAAATCAGAATTTTCACATATTTTAGGGACAACTGTTTTGTGAAATCTCTTGTTGCACCTTTAAGAATAGGATTTTTGTGGGATCACAATGACCCTGTTGAGGTGAAATTCCCAAACTGGTGCATTGTGGGATAGCACCCCTGGGTATACTCATAGTCATATCGCAGCATAGACCATTGGTAAGTGGTTGGTAAAAGCGGTCAATAATGACTAATGCCTTTTAGTATTATCCACGATATTATGGTAAAGATAAATAACGTATTTCCTTCATCTGATCCTGGAGTCTAGTTATTAATCAATTCATATCAGAATCTAATTCAAATTGATCACTAGAATGCCATACGTCAACATTTAGGCTGACTCTCTACCCGGTATGGTGACAGGAGGCGAGGTGGGTGTGAGAAGCGAAGAGGGGAGTGGGGTGAGGTAGTTCGGGAGCCCACACAAGAATATTGAGCGTGATCAGCATAACACATGTGTAATCACTATAAGCCCGTAGGCTCAATTCCCATGGCACAGTTCATTGTGTCTTCCAAGTAGAAAATACAACCCCCTGGTTTTTTGGGTATGATGGTATAATCCCAGATCACACAAGGTCAGTTGGTGCCATACAGGACAAATAAAACTCACTGAACGTGTGTCCTTGGTGGATGAAGCAGATGCAGCTCATAGTGAATGACATGACAAAAACGTGGAAAACCAGAACCAGTATATGACCAATAGCTGTTACTTTTTATGAACGTTAGGGTAGTGGTAAAATCACATGACAAAAGCATTAGCAGAGCTGGAATGTTTGGGATTTCCGTTTATCCGTTCACACTGATCGGGTAGGGATTAACCGATGATCGGATCGATATCGAATCCGACTATGTCGTCTACAACCGTCAATAGACCGATATTGCCGATTGTTTACCGATATTTGTTTTTAAAAATAATTCCCGATTTCTTTGTATGAATAATGAACATAACTGGAAACAAAACTACGCTATAGAAATAATGGCCAACCTCCAAAGAAAATCGTCGTTTGAAGGAAAATTGGGGAAGGAAAGGAAGGAAAACACACACTATGAAAAATAAATGAGCAAATGGGTTTATGACGCTATTTATCGCTGGTTTGCTTTTGTTGGCAATTAAGCGGTTGTTGTTTTTAATTTAGGCCTCAAAGCAATTATTCGAATAGATGGCCATCGGCCGATATGCCTAATATTAAACCAGTCGTCGTTTTAAGGGCAAAAAAATATAGTAGGAATTTATAACTTCCTCTACACTTTTCTACATGAATGTTTACAACGGCAATTCATGAGATATGTTGGGGACACTTACTCTTTTTGATAGCCAACTAAGTACAACGTTGTTTCTCCGTCCTCTCAATTTCAACTCTACCGGGATGTCCCCAAAAAAACCACAACACTTGTGGCAGGGCGCATAAGTTTGAACAAAAGCACGCACTAATATTCTTTGTTGAAAGATAAGATGGGATGGTTGGTAAGATCCCTGAAAAGGTTCATAATGGTAGAGTCAATAGTTTTTTACGATATGACTCCAGCTATCAAGTAACCTGCAGGACCCAGTGAACCAAAATGGAGACGCTATCCTGCAATACGACCCTTTACGTTTTGCGCTCATAACCATGCCACCATATGCGATGAATATCTAAATTCAACCACCATTTTTCCTTTTTTGCAACAGATATTTAACATTATGAATGTTTCCATGGTAATAACAGGCCTAAAAACATGCCATTTTAACACACTTAAAAGACGCGCTTAGGAATGTATGATCAGAGAACAACAAACTCTTCGTATTGTAGAACAACAACCTCTTGTATTGTTCCAAATAAGTGCATTGGAGTCGAGCTAATCATCATAAACATTTTGTGGACGCACACAAAAATTTAAGCCCACAAATTAATGACAGAAGAATATACTGATATTGGTTATTGAATTGTGTGAAGAAAACAGGTTTTTTACCTTTTAATAAAGTGAGAGAATGTAACATTATTTTCAGTAACAAGTAAGTTGAAGCCCAAACGCATTTTATCATTTTATGTAATGTGGAGTTTGTCTAGGACTCAGCTAGTTTTATATCGTCTTGAAACATATAGTTATCACCAATAAATTAATGTTTTATCATTATCAGTTAAGTAATAATATGTAAAATGCCAAGGTCATTTGACCCAGTAGAAAGTTGTTGCAAGAAATTTGGGAAAGTAAATGTTGATTGCAATCAAATTGTATTTGCCATTTTCTGTTCTGCATTGCCACTAGTGTGGTTATCAGTCCTATTTTTGTAAAAATGGGTTTCTGGGGTTATTGATTGTTGGGATTCATATCTTAAAAACTATTGACTCTACCTTTATGAACTTTTCAGAGGTGTAGCTAACAGCCCAATCTTACCTCACAACAAAAAATAAGTAGTCACGTGCTTTTGGTAAAACTTAGTCGCCTGCACAAGTGTTGCGTTTTTTTTTGGAACACACGAATATACACTATATTTTGATTAAATAACAATAACTTATGTTTAAATGAACTCTTGAGATATTGTAATGTGGCAAATGTGTTCTTTGGCATGATACAAAGCCAGTGTGATTCGCATGATCTAAATGTGAAAGGTTAACCTCACCAAATTCTATAAGCACAGAAAGGACAATACGTAACGATATGTAAGCAAATAGAACCTCATTAATAATTAACGTTAAATTTTATATTACTCTATTGTTACCTAATTGTAAAGTTTATTACTTCAGGTAAAAGTTTGCTATGAGGCGCTGTGTATATAACTTGTGTACTAATACGTTAAACGGCAAGCTGCATCCGTATTTTCGATAATCATGTCCCCAAACCCAAAATAAACAAGCCGCTATACATACTAATTATTATATACATGAAGGCATTTCTGAATACATGTGTTTAACAATATTAACAAAAATATACACTAGAAACTCAAAATACATGCCCATATAGCCTACTTTCTTTCTCTTCCTTTTTTAAAATCCAATTAGCAACCTCCAATATTATTCTTTTTACATTAGTTAGAAACTCTTTTTCAAACAAATTTCCGTTAATATAGCGTTTGGTTGCATGTATTGACTCGATTCTATTTACGGAAGAAATATGTATTAAAAGTAACCCCACAATGCATTGCGATTTGGAAGCATTACTTTAATTAAGTCACGTTGATCCCATACACGCAATGCGCTCATTCACGGAAAGTACTCTATATTTAGAACATGCGGAAAGATTTCCATAAGTTACCCCTTTAAAATTATACAAGCCCAATATTTTGATGGCCTTATAGTAACAAAACTCCTAACCCAAGGGCAAAATTTAAAAAAAATTGTTACATGTAGAACTTTGAAGGGGGTATATGGAACTCTTCGACTATTCACGAATATTCCATTACCTATTTGATGGGCTTTATTTCGTAAAACATGGACTTAGGTAAACGTTTCATTCGGTAACTTAATGGTGTTACTAAAGTCTTTGTAAAAATGTTTTTTTGAAGGTCTTTGGGAGGATTATTATTTACGCCAGGGGGAGGATGGAAGATTTGAGGAGGTATATGAAAACACTTTGTAAGAGGGGGAACGTGGACTTCTAAATGAAGAAATTTCATAAAATCAGGAAGGGATGCTAAACATTTGAACGGAAGCGAAGAGAGAACGTGAATTTGTTTGCCAAAAAAGTGGAATTCCGTAAATAATGACCGCTTATGTATATATATTTATTAATCTTTCCCTGGAAAGATGCCAGCGCACGATAGTGTTGAAAAAAAAAAAACCCCATGTGCGCTTGGCCGGATTCGAACCGGCTAACCTTCTTATTACATGCAACGCTTCGATCCCGACTAGAAGGCTATCAAGCAGGGTCGGTAATAAAGCGAATAGATATCATCTATAGGTGTTTTAGGTTCGGAAAGGTTTCCTTCGCTTTCCCTTGCGATAGCATCAGAACTGTAAATATTAACATATACGATTATATTTAACATATACGATTATATTTAGTAAGTAGTTTAAATTCAATGACCGCTTATGTTGCACGTATCTCATACAGCACAAAAAGACGAACCAAATTCTGTATACCTATAGAAAATACAGTGTACAAGACCGAATGCATGTGTCGTCTGCCGTCGCAGTTTGTGAATGGGAACAAAGGTCATATGACGTCACCAAGGTCACTTGAGGTCACCTCAAGTGTACACTTTCTAAATACCAAAGTGTCCAAGTTTCATGAAAATTGACAACACATGTGGAAACACCAAGCAATTTGAGAAATCTTAACATTTTTACTCCATGATCTCTAATGACCTCTAGATGACCTTTGACCCACTTTTGAGGAGGTAACTTGTGGGTCACTACCCAAGGACCATACATGCAAGGCCAAAAATGTGTGCATGTATGTGGAAACAGCAATGTTTTCATCTTTACATGCCCACGCAAGAGTACTGTTCGTTCTTAGTACTGGTAATTTACATTTCCCCTTCCCCTCCCTCTTTCTGTGAATAGTCAAACTAGGTGCATAATTTTACACCGAAAAAGAATGGTGTTGGTACCATATTTAAGATACATGTCTTGGAAATAGACATGTCGTCCACAATAAAAAGAAAAGAAAATGGAAGAGTTTCCTTGTGTACCCCTCTTCAAAACTCTACAGGAAACACATTATTCTATTTATGGCCTAACACTAACAAATACCTTAACTCTAAGGCCAAATATAAAAAAAAAATTGTTACATGTAGAACTTTGAAGGGGGACATATGGAACTCTTGCCATACATTGAAAAGACAATTAAAGACACAAATATGTCCTCCATGATGTCGTGTCTCAAACTGGCTTCAAAGACACGTCTTATGAAGCTGAAATGTCTTGCACGAAAACATGACTTGTGTGGTTTGGTGTCCTGCATAGAGACGTGACATTTGGACATGTCTTGCATAGAGACGTGACATTTCTTGCATAGAGATGTGACATTTGGACATGTCTTGCATAGAGATGTGACATTTGGACATGTCTTGCATAGAGATGTGACATTTGGACATGTCTTGCATAGAGATGTGACATTTGGACATGTCTTGCATAGAGATGTGACATTTGGACATGTCTTGCATAGAGATGTGGCATTTGGACATGTCTTGCATAGAGACGTGACATTTGGACATGTCTTGCATAGAGAAGCATGACTTTGTGTCTAACTAGGGACATGTCTCAAATCTGGTTTCAAATGTGTCCACTGCCAAGACAACATTATCAGGGCCGTACGCAGGATTTTTTACGGGGGGTGCGGCTTTTCGAAAAAGTGGACTTTATTTTTTTTAATGGACCTAACCCCCTAAAATGGTCATTTTTTTGGACGTTTTGAACATCTCATCACCAAAAAGTGGACTTTTTCGTCATATTTTCTCTAAATTTTGGACCTTTTTATCAAAAAAATCGGGGGAAGTGGACCTTTTTCCCTTTTTGTGGGATTTGGGGGGGTGCGACCGCACCCCCGCACCCCCCCCCCCACCCTGCGTACGGGCCTGACATTATACAAACTAAGACTAGTCTCAATTTAATATGGCTTCAATCGCTATACTACATTATTCTGTTTATGTACAGTATTATAAAACGCTACAATCCCAAAATATTCTCGCTTTCAGCTTATTCCTATAAAACAGTGGGTTTGAAACTTCTGCTTCACATACTTAGGCTACAAATAAAGGCGGCTTATTTATATACAATTATTGCAACCTGTTTTGGAACAAACATACCGTACATCTAACAAGCTAACTAGGTATTAGAATAACATAATTAAAACAAAAAACAAAATATGTAAAATCCAAACTACCATGCATCCTGACTGAAAATGGTACAATCGAAAAATATTTTTTTTATTTTTTGCTTTTTTTTGGAAAAGTGTTTTTGGAACCAAATATTTATTTTTAAAGTACCAAGACCAGGCTTTCAATGGTTCTTATTTATCGCTTAATAACTGACCACAATAAGCCCCAATCCACTTAGTTCACTTTACTCAATGAGTTGTAATGCACCACGATTAAATCATAAAAGACTGCACTGATCTTGGTGACAAGATTTGCAATTCAAGGATGATTCTACACTGTTAAGAATTTCCAAACTAAAAAGTGTGACATTGTGCTAGCTAACGTTGCCGTGATCTTGAACAAGTATTAGACTAATGGGTCATATCCTTTTGCTGTATAATTTGTTGGTATCACAGCATGGCCTATAGCCACTGGTACGTTTTCTAAATGTCACCTAAGGAGTGTTCATAATTATTTGGTGGGGGGGGGTTTGGAAAAGTTGGAGCTTCGGATATCAACAATTTTTGATCCCCCCTTTTTAGGTTCGAAAATTTTTTTGATCCCCCCTTTAATTGTCTTAAATTTTTTTGATCCCCCCTTATACCTTCAGATAAAAAAGACAAATTGCTGAGGTGGGGCCCCGCAGTAAAGGTAGAATTGATGATTTTGCGGTCATGGCAACTAGAAAGTTGCCCAGGGCTGGCCGTCTTCTCACACAAAGCGCGGACCCTTCGCAATACTCACTTTGTATCATTTTTTTATCATGCAAATTGATAGATCGAACCATTTTAATTTTTTATAAGTGGTTCACCACAAATACCAAGTTGGCAAGTTTTGGTAACGGTCTTAAAAATCAAAATCGTAATCATTGATCTGTAAGATTTGTTTTTAGGATAATTAATGTAAGCAACATGTGCTATGGAATCTAAATTTATGTAAAATGTTCTTAAATTGTTCGGGGGGGTGGTAATATTTGCAATAGCCTATGTGTACTGCAATCAAATATGAAATTTGGATAATGTTAGAAAAGTTGTTTAGAAGAAAACGATTGGTGTTGATGACCCTTGGGTGGGTGCGGAAGGGGTTCCCCTCCCGCGCTAAGCCTTGCAACAATCATTTTCCTAGATTCATTTTCACTTGCAAACAGTGACGTAAATTCTTTTTGACATTGGGGGATGGGTTGATGAAAATTTAAGAATGATAAACAGGGTTTGCTGAAAGATCCATTACTAGCACATGGCGCACTAAAAATTTTGCCATTTAGAAGGTAAACTTGTTGAATGTAATTGTAATTTATAGAACAAAATGTGAGCAAAGCGCACAGAAATTTACCATTTTTAAACTAAATATGAGGTTATTTTTGGTCAAAAACACATGAAGGGGGCATCAACATTGGGGGGGGGGGAATGAAATCCTATTGAACCATCCCCCTCGGGGGATATATTCCCCATCCCCCAGGATTTACGTCTATGCTTGCAAAGATAACCAATTTGAAATTTCCAATGTGGCTCACAATAAATGATAATACTTGAGTATGGGCATTAATGGTATTAAAAAGTAAAATCTGAAATAGGTAGGCCTAAGGTTTGTTTTGAATGTAGCATCGAAGTGTTCGTAGAGAGTTCATACCCCAATCAATAAAACCTCATTCAAAAATAAATGCTGATGGAAAAAATGTGGCTGGTTGTAGACAGCCTAGCTATATTGCAATAAAAAAGGTGAACTAGGTAAAATAGTAGTGAAGTTGTTTCTAGACTAAAAGACTATGGTGGCCACAATGTGGACATGGCACCGATTATACGGGAGTGGGCACAGGAAAGGTGCCTCCTTCCGCGCGAAGCGCTGAACCCTTGTAATATTCGGTTTTCAAGACACATTTTCTAATGGAAAAGTTGATGTTCCCAAGATTGCAAATCGGATGATACTTTGGTAAAGTTATGTTTTTGAATGGAGCAAAAATGTCCTGAAAATGTTTGATCCCCCCCCCCTAATACCGGGTGGAAATTTTTTGATCCCCCCTTTCTGGGACCTAAAATTTTTTGATCCCCCCTCATATTTCCACCCCCCCCCCCAGAGTATTTATGAACACTCCCTAAATTTCTTTTCCCCAATATCAGTGACTAATGCATACCACTGACCTCTACACATGGATAGCGGGTCTGAGTCGCCGATTGAAACAACCGGAAGTTGCTTTTCGCCTTGGCAATATGGCGGGAAACAACGCATACACCAGCTGGTGCACATATTCCACACAGATGTTCTATTGTTATACAAAATTCCTTATGTGCACCAGCAGGTGTATGCATTGTTTCCCGCCACATTGCCAAGGCGAAAGCAACTTCCTGTTGTTTCACTCGGCGACCATTCAACTGTGCGGCAGCCCGCTATCCATGAATATCAGTGATGCAGCGAACCATGGAGCTAAAGATATTCAACAATCGGCCCGGTATGTAGAGGAGAAAAACACTTAAGATCCTTTTCATTGTAGAGTGCAGGGCCATGCTATATTGTCATATATTTTACTGCAAAACTGCAACTTTTGGTTTTGGGGGTTTGCGTCTTTTGGGCGCTCTATCTCAGCCATTTCCGCACGTTTTTTTAAAAGGCATGTATTAAATGAAAGAGCAAGACCTAGGCAACAAAATGTTTATTTCGAAAAATTTCAAAATGATCTGACTTTGGAGCAGTACTGATCGAAAAAACATGCCGAGATACTTTTTGTGCCAGGTGTATATAACAATGGCCCCGCACTCCCAGATCAGTGTTTTCTCCTCCGCATTCCGGGCCGATTGTTGAATGGCTTTGTTGGCTCCATGGTTTGCTGAAGTCCATGTGCATTAATCACTGATTTTGGGGAAAAGAAATAGAGGTGACATTTTATTCGTTTTCAAGAAAATGTGCCAGTTTTATTTGCTGGAACAGGCGGTCATACGATTGGATGATATGAAGTGACGTTCTAAATTAAGAGCAAAATCGGATATATCAAATTTTAAAATAATTGATTGTGGCTTAAAACCAAACCACTGCTTACCAAAAACCAATGCAAATGAGATAAACATAAAAGCATTTTGAAAACTCAGTCTCACTCATTCGAATGAAATGGATTTTAAGACAGGAAAACTATGATCAATCTTGTCAAAATCTTGATATATATCATATAGTACTTATGCAAATGATTTGGTCCAAACTCGTAATTTAGGAACCGATCAATATTTTACAGCAGAGATATTGGGAGAATTGTAAAATATCATGTTCCACCTCGCATTCGCTCAAAATCATTAACACATTCCCCTTGCGTAAATATTGATCGGACACTTAGTTTTCTTTAAGATTAAGTAAGGCACTTTCTGATGCCCACACAATACACAAGGCGATGTATTACAAGAGGTATATTATTATCTGGTACCAAAATTACGGAAGCACGTAAGGGACATACACATGAGTTGCTGATTTGCAATTGGCTTAAAAATTACCCTGCATGGAATACGCTATCAAAATCTCGCATTTTTAACGGGGAATAAAGCGAGAAAACGATATTCAAACTAACCGAATTGAACCAATACTGCACTTCCACTTATTTGAATTTTTTATGTTACATGGTGTAAAAACTACAGGAGAATATAATTTTATTGACTCCTAGCTGATGGCAGTGACATCACTGCAACCGTTCATTGTGTATCTGGCAGGCTTTTATTTTGACTGACTGCTGCCCTTCATTGTGCATCTGACATGCTTTTATCTTGACTGACTGCTAGCTGATGGCAGTGACATCACTGCTACCATTCATTGTGCATCTGGCAGGCTTTTATCTTGACTGACTGCTAGCTGATGGCATTGACATCACTGCTACCATTCATTGTGCATCTGACATGCTTTTATCTTGACTGACTGCTAGCTGATGGCAGTGACATCACTGCTGCCATTCATTGTGCATCTGACATGCTTTTATCTTGACTGACTGCTAGCTGATGGCAGTGACATCACTGCCACCATTCATTGTGTATCTGGCAGGCTTATTATTTTGACTGACTGCTGCCATTCATTGTGCATCTGACATGCTTTTATCTTGACTGACTGCTAGCTGATGTCAGTGACGTCACTGCCACCATTCATTGTGTATCTGGCAGGCTTTTATCTTGACTGACTGCTAGCTGATAGCAGTGACATCACTGCCACCATTCATTGTGTATCTGGCAGGCTTTTATCTTGACTGACTGCTAGCTGATGTCAGTGACGTCACTGCCACCATTCGTTGTTCATCTGGCATGCTGCGATGCGGCCTATTTGAATGCATGTTGTCATAGCAACTCACATACCATTGCTATTGTTGTTTTCTCTAGACATGTTTAAAAATATTGATCTGACAGGTGCTGGGTGGATTACCTCAACTGTATCATAGCAGCAACCCACATACCAGGCATACCATTGCTATTGTTGTTTTCTCTAGACATGTTAAACAATATTCAGGTGCAAGGTGGATTAACACATCAACTGTAGCAATCGTAGCCAACAACTCACATACCAAGCATACCACTGCTTTTGTTGTTTTCTATAGACATGTTTAAAGATATTGATCTGACAGGTGCTAGGTGGATTACCTCAACTGTATGTAACAGTCATAGTCAGCAAATCACATGCCAGGCATACCATTACTATTGTTGTTTTACATCATTTTAAAGATATTGATCTGACAGGTGCTAGGTGGATTAACACCTCTATGGTATGTAGCAATCATAATCAGCAACTCACATTCCAGGCATACCATTGCTTTTGTTGTTTTCTATAGACATGTTTAAAGATATTGATCTGACAGGTGCTAGGTGGATTAACACCTCTACTGTGTGTAGCAATCATAGTCAGCAAATCACATGCCAGGCATACCATTACTATTGTTGTTTTACATCATGTTTAAAGATATTGATCTGACAGGTGCTAGGTGGATTAACACCTCTACTGTGTGTAGCAATCATAGTCAGCAACTAAAATACCAGGCATACCATTGCTTTTGTTCTTTTCTGCATAGACATGTTTAAAAATATTGATCTTACATGTGCTGGGTGGCTTAACACTTCTACTGTTTGTAGCACATCCGAGATATCCAAATCGTGAAATACTAAAGATGCAAGTCACATTTACACCTAGACTATCATCTACCCGATGAGTAAGGCCAAATAATATTTGTTAGGGTTATGGATTCTGTATATCAGCAAAGACCTTCCTCTGCATGCCAATCCAATGAGTGGTCTAAAATTACTAAGGTAACAAGACCACTGAACATCTAATATAAAAAGGTTAAGAAAAACACCTTAAATCGGTTGTATTGCATAAAGTCCCTTCTATGCTTTACGTGTATTAAAACACACCAAAGAGCAATCAAGAGGTGCACTCACTTCTTTCAATATTCTCGCCAATTTTATCCGCAATCCCGTTCTTATTACAGTTAAAGACAAAATTAAACCCGTAGATTAATATTTCGAACTGGGGACTACTGTAAGTAGGGTTTAAGTGTGGTTTGCGCTTCTTCAAGTACTATTTAACTTTCAACTTAACCAATCAAGGGGTGTTTTCACTAAGGTGACACCCTTTGCTGACATACTTTTCTGACACCCAATGAATTCAGAAAGCTTACAGAATTTACCGGGAATAAACCACACGGTTTATGTGGTTTATTACGTTAAGGTTTCCGAATAATAGGGTGTCAGAAAAGTATGTCAGAAAAAGGGTTGTCCCTTATGGAAACACCCCCAATCCAGCGCGCATACACCCTGTCGTTAGACGCGGCACTTCCGAGTTTAATGTGGATTTTAGACAGAGCGAGTACACAAACTGAGGTCTCCAAGGCGTGTTTTACCAAACATTTAACTCCGTAAAAGTTGAACAGAAAGATGCATGGAAAGTAGAAAAACTTGCAGAATATAGAGTTAAGGCAAGCCGCCACCACCACCGGCACGTTTCGACGTGTTTAGTGTTATTTTGCGGCCATTGGGGGCTTGACACAGTCGGATAGTTGTGTGAATTTAGCGTAGACTGGGCGCCCATTTGTCTTTCTAACTGAGATAAGGCCCGAAACGCTGCAAGCTGTTAGAATTAAAAAATAGTGCAGAAGAAATTCATGTTAACAGAGTGTAAAAATAGTATTGAAATTATAACTAAGTTTTTGCGCAAGTGAGTGAAGAACACCATAAATACTAATCAAGAGGTCAGGGGCGTACGCAGAAAGTATTTTTGAGGGAAGGGGCAGGCGGGATTCGGAAAAGTGGGCCTTTTTTCGTAACTAGTCTGACGAACACCCTAAAATGGTCCTATTTCGGACATTTGAACATATCGTCACCAAGAAGTGGACTTTCTTGTCAAAATTTCTCTAAATTTTGCCACGGGCCTCTTTATAAATAAGTAAGCAAAAAAGTGGATCTTTTCCACTTTTGTGGAATGGGGGTGGCATAGGTACGAGCCTGGAAGAGATCACCGATTGGTATAAGCGCTAACGTCCTGTTTCCCTGTCTCCAGATGAGTGAAGAGCTAGCAATGGTACCTATCTAAAGAGAAGGGAGACCTCCAAGGATTGTGGAAATTACAGAGGGATAAAGTTGTGAAGGATGTTAGAAGAAGGGAGAAGAGCTATAGATATGATAGAAACAGATGATAGCAAGAAAAATTGTGGTTTCAATGAGATCAGAACTTTTTTTTTTCCTGAAATAAGTCTGCAAGGAGACAAACGAGAAGGGTGGATGCATTTAAATACCTAGGATCGGCGGTTGCTGCCCCCAGAAGATTAGATTTTGAGCAGAATTTCTCATAGGATTTCGTAGGTGGGAAAAATGGCATAGTTTCGGAATGCCTGTGCGAGCATCAAGGATACGTTGTATAATCTAAAATCGATCACTATGTTCAAGAATTTAAATTCTAAGTGTGTATCGAAAGAATTACACACTAACTATATGCGACCAGAACTTCAAACCAAACAAGTAAGTATCACATTTGAGAAATTTACAAAGAATCTTAACCACAATTAGTTTTTAACATTTTAATGGAAAACATCACTCGATTCGGTTCAGTAGTTTTAATGAAATAAGCGATTATAAACACATTCAATGGACTTTTCCTTCAAAGTTTGCTCACAATAATGAAGATTTGATGTTAACTACAGCTGATTTCTCGTGTTATCTGTTCAAGCTGTCTTTTTCATTCCCGAAGAACCGGCCTTGTTTTTTCAGATTGTGAGTTCTATGCCATTTTGTTCGTTTTATTATTAGTAATAAACAATTACAGTGACAATTACAACAAAAATCAACAAGAAAAAACAAACATGGTAAATATTAACAAGCAAATGATCATCTTTATTAGAAAACAACACCAATAAAATCGGTAGAAAATGTGAAATATGTTAGTTCAACTAGGGGGTGGGTAATGCATAGATTGAATTGAGAAGTTTAACAAACTTTAAAAGGTGGAATAAAACTGAACAATAAGGTTTCACAATAGTTTTATTCCAATTACACATCGTATTCCAATAAGATGGTGGAGTCTACTTTAAATAATAATGGCATGATTTGAGTTGCCAAATTCAAAATTCCCGAGTTTTAATCTATACTCGCTCTTTTGTATATGAAGTACTGGCACGAGACAAGACGGTTGGTCAACATTTGTCGCCATACATACAAAGGGCATTTGTGGTTTTCAGATAGCCGAACAACTGGTTTAATTTTTACTTTGCATTTGTTGGCATGATGGATATACAAATCTTGAAGCATTTTATCAAAACGGAAAATCAACACATCTGAATCAATTTTAGCAAACGGAAAAAGTGAACATTTGGTGGTTGAAACCGTTCGTTAGATTTTTATAATGCACAACCCTAGTGAATATCAATCTTTACTTCGTTTTCAATATTACTTTCAAACATAACTTTTTAGAAAGGCTGCCTGATGATAGGCAATTTAAATTAAATGAAAAAGGAATTTGCATGGATTGGCGACAGTCTGGTATTAACATTAATTTGTCAAAAAGACTGAAGATGTCACTGACATCTTCATTTTTCTTAAACCTTTTAATGAAAAAGAAAAGAGGTAATGCTGTTGTAATGTAGGTGCAATTATTATGTTGAACCTGGTGCAAAATATCATTATCTTATTGTTTTAAAGAAATAAAATGAAAAAAGAAATGAAAGAAGTATTGGATTATTTCTCGCATGTTCTGTGCCGAATCACTTTATTACAAAACTTGGAAGGAAGTGCCTATTAACATGTGTACATATCGCTTATTTTCAAAAATAGTGAACCGCATTCGAGGGCTGTTTTTTATATTAAAATATTGAAAAATAATTGTGGTTTCGATCTTTTTAAAATTTATCAAATGTGATACTCCACTTTTGAAGTTCTGGTCACCAATAGTTAGGGGTGTAATTCTTGCTAGGAGCCACCCTGATAAATCAAAAACCCTTCACAGACATCTTCTAAAGATGATAATTCCGATTGCTGTACGATGCTTTGTGAGCACACGTCTAGTCTTGAACAAGAAAATTTGAAGCTAACAACCAAGCATACGCGCGTGTGTATCTTGGGAAACTCAGAAAAATGAAAGCAATTGATTCAACTGAATTGGGAATTCACCGTTTCATATTTTCCTCCGCGAGTTTTGCTGTTCTCTACAAAACATCTTTTAACAAGGTAACATGCGACCATAATAATGTCATGAATAAATAAACAACATTTCGAACTAATTTGATTACAGAACAAATACTTCTGGACTACGAGTGTTGGATAATGTGGAGCAACAGCTTCACTGATTCGTACATTACGTGAAAAACAACATCTGCTTCCGAGCGTTAATGTAGGTCTTAGCTAAGTATTATCAAGCAACCCCTTTTAAATAACTCATGTTGGCTCAATGCGAAGTACGGCTGAAGGTGAAAAAGAACCTATAAGGATCTATACAGTGTTGTTCGAACGCTAAATCTTATGAAGAAGTTCATGATTGTAAACACTCGTCTTGAATCTTTGGAAACTTGAAGAACAAGAACATCAATGCACACTCGCGTCTTGTATTTGGAAAAACTTAATACCTATATGGATCTATAATACAAATGTTTTTTCGTCGAAATATAATCAAAAGTTCTCAGAATTTAACTTCTAGAAATGCACCCCGGTAGTTGGTTTGTCCACGCAATCCAATAGGAACAATCAAGATATTACTTTCCAGGGTAAAACCGATACCACTGCACCCAACTCGGCAGTAGCCGGACGGGCGGAAAAGCAAACATGTTGATTAACAGAGTGAGGATATTGCGATAGGTGTGCGGAGTCACGAAGATTAAGGGAATGAAGTATTAGCGGAACAATACGGTGGGAAAGATGGCTAAGGAGTGCAGGAAAGTATGTTAATCAGGTTAGTGGTTTGGATGTATCTGAATGGACAACGATCTGTTGGTAAAAGAGTGATGAGAAATGGAGGTTCAAGGGACGAGGAAGAAAGGAAGGCCAAAGCGAAGGGTAGAAAAGTGATATAGACTGTGTTATAAAACTGATGACTTGAACGAGAGAAGGGACTGTCGGGTACGAGGCGCATGACCAGTAAATAGTGGAGGGGCTATGTTCTCCAGAGAGTGATTTTATGATTCATGTTAATTGTGGCAACCACTATAAATGGATTCTAATGGGTCTGACTATTCAGAAACAATAATGTTGCCATTTTTTTCCGTTGACCTTTAGTGACCGACACGAGGTCAAGGTCAAAGTGGTCATGACATCGTCCAAAGTATGTCACAAAAAGTTCACAAGGAATATTGGTTTATGATATGTAGTTGTACTTGAGCTTTGTTTTCTTGATATGCAAATAAAGTACTTAGCGAAATAATAGCATTAAATTTGCCATTATTCAAACCCCAGTCCTATCCAAAGCAAGAATTAGGCCTCATGTTTTTGCACAATGTATAGTGAACCCTACACAATCCCATTATACCTTGCTATTAATGCACCTGGCTACTGTTGCCCATGGCTAAGTAAACCAAGTTGTTGTTGTGTCGTCTTGCAAGAATTGCAGAAAGGCACACCTAGGGCCGTATTGTCTGGTATCTGTGTGTGTCTGTGTCCAAAATGTAACCCTTAATATATTGAATGCCGTATGAGTTCCGTAAGGGATACCATGATGTAATGGTTGGAAAGGAGGGTGAGGGGTGGGGTGAATGTGGGTGACCTCATATGACCTTGGTGACCTCGTGTGCCTTTGACCTCATCACAAACGGACGTGCAGACGACACTCGCGGTCGGGGACGGCTGATATACTTTTTTGCGGGTCGCAAGCCACCCGGCTATAGAAATTCACTGTTCTCAAAATTGGAAGGGAGGTCTATTTGTAACGAAAGTGTTTTTATTTGTGTGTTATAATGAGTGGGTACGTTCCTGAAAATTTGCTTGGTATTAATATGCGATGTATGTAAATGATTTTCAAGGGACAAAAAGGACAAAGTAACGGCTAATGTTTCAGGAAAATGTAACGTATACTTCTAGACTCAACTGGAGACTGTGTTTTTCACACATTTTACACTGAATGGAGATACATGCATAACAACTATAGCTAACCGTGGTCAACTCAAAATATGCAGGACACTGGGTGAAGGTCATGTGTTTTCAGGGATGTCTGTAGCTGTATGTCAACACATTTGGTCATATTGGAAAAACATGTGTAGACTTGCTTCAAGATCCAAGTCCATTACTATTAATATCATCTCTGCCTTAACATGTTATGGGTGTTATTAATTACACATTACAGAGGGCTGGCACAGTCTGGAAGCAATACTTCTTATAGGCCCTGGTATGCAATGGTCAAGGTAGCTATAGTCCCATATCAGGCTCATCATTGAAAAGCAAATCTAACAGCTAGCAGCATGAATATGTGCATTATATATGGAGCATATACCTTGAAGTCTAAATTTACCAAATAATTTAACTTCAAACCTACATGTATGTTCTATAGATATGATTCGAGTACATGCTTGAATATATTTTACTTGATTTGCACTGTTATTTGAGCTAGTTTTATATTTGTTTGGATCTAATATTTGAAGAAAACCATTTTAATTATTCTGGGTGTGTATTAACAAACCTTCTCTGGTACATGTATACTAGATGAGTAATAGGCCAAATATATATTTTGGTATGTTACTTATGGAAAGAGGCACTCAAGTTTATGTATATTCCCTTGGCCTGTGTAATCATTTAGATTTATTATCATCAAATTATTCGAGGATTCAGACCACGACGCAGATTCCGGATTCGAGTATTTAGTAATTAGTGAAAATTGATGATAATCGTATAACAACATGTTTAATACCATAGCGTATTAAATTTAAAGCTATTTAAAATACGCGAGTAACCATGGTAAGCCCACGGTGTAACATAAAATGGTTTATATTCGTGAATAAGTTACTACCTCTTCCAAAGTGGGACAGGCCCAAAATTTTGAATGAAGTGACATTTGCTGAAACCCATTAGAGTCCATTATATTTTCAGCAGTTGCGTAAATAAAAATTTGAAATCGAATGGCAAAAAATCTTATTGAAAATTTCGCTGTCTTTGGCAGTGAGAAAGGAATTCTCTGAGCTGAACGTCTTCACTCCTTTGGATTGGTATGTTTATTTATTTCCAGGTTTGGAAATTTTCTTTAAACAAACTTAAAAGTTTTAAGGTGTTTTAACTGTCAGCCAGGACTCAAAACGTGCAAATAACTGTATAAGGGACTCGAAACGTGCAAATACCTGTAAAAAAAAAACGTCCCAGTCCCAGCTGCCAGTCAAAACCCTGTTATTTTAATGAACATTTTTAACAGTGCAGGCTCGCTGATTGGAAAAGCCAGGTTTTTCAAAAACTCTGCCAAACGGGGAAAAAACAGGTTTATCGATTCGAAAAGCTAGGTTTTTGATAAATGCAGTGTATAGGCCAACTGTTAAAATCGAATTTCATGAATCTTTTTTTAAAAAAAAAGGTTTATCGATTTGAAAATTACTTTTCTAAACTTAACTTTTCATCAAAAAGCATGGTTCAAGTTATTTATTAGTCATGTTTTTAAACACTTGTTTTTATCGAAAAGCCGGGTTTATTACAAACCGAGCTTATCAAAATTAATAAACCTAATTTGGCAATTTGAAATCCTATATTTTTATTCAGCCATTTCGCCGAAAACAAAAACTGTGCATTATTCTTGTCATATTCTCCACCAAATTAATGATTTTATCTATTTCTTGTATCAATATATATTTTCATACCAAAATTGTTTTGTTGAATTAAGTAAAACTCTGTAAATAAAAACGTTTTCTTGCCACATTCTTTTGCAAATTGCAATCTTCCACCTTTACAATAGCTACACATATCGAAACATATACAATTAAAGCAATATTAGGACATTTTGAAGAGCGCCCCCAATTTCAACATTTGATATTTTGCACAGCTATGTATTAAATTGTCTGAAAACACTACACCTGCGAACTAATGGTAATGCTCAGAAATGCTTATTTATCATAAATGGGCGAGTTTTGTAATTAGACTTGGGATCCAAGATTGTACGTAACGGCAGAGATGAAATGCTAAGTTTAGTCCACTCCATGATGAAATAGGCCACCTCAAGGAAAATGACCTCTAACTTGACTTGCTGCACCAATAAAAACAACTAATAGTGAGCGTAGTAGTACATGGCGCTAATTTCCAGGCTATTCATATTGGAGGCCGTTTCCATGATAATATGGCTAATTGCTATTATATAATTTCTATTTCTTTATACATGTTTTACAAGAAAGTGCGAACTCCAACTGAAAACCAAGTGCTACTAATGTCTCTTTCTGCTTTTAAAATCATACCGCGACCCGGCACAGTTTTTTTTCACTACTTGTTAATGGAAAGAAATGTGCAAGAGAAAATGGTTGATGTATAAGATATATCTATATTGTTATGACGTCTCGTAGCGTCTAAGGTCAGAAATACCTTTTCAAACACAAATAAATGAGCCTTGTGACAACTGATCTAAATTATATATAATAAACAGTTTGAATGATCTTACCTTGATTTGGTCAAGGAATTTGGTAGTCCAAAAACAAAATTACCTATACACAATTCGTTAAGATTACTTATGGTATACTAGTGTCCTGTGTTGAAAGCGTTGCAAGTCAACGATGATATGTCCTCACAGCGAAGACTCTCCAAACTGACAGCGCACAAGGTCATACAAACATCCTCATGGTATTAAATTCCAAAGGGAGGGAATCTCTCAGTCCTGAAGGTAATCTTGTCCAGCAGTTCAAGACGACGACAAGGATAATTAAGTCCCTCGACGATAAAAATCCACAGCCAAGATAATCACCACAGTTCTATCTGTCCACCAATTTGGAATGCCTATGTTGATTCCCCAGCACTTCGGCTTCAAAGACGACAGTAGAATACTTACAGCACTCTGCTCACAGTGGAATTGAACATATAATACATCCTGGCACTGTGTGATGAAGAATAAAATTCTAACCATTATTGTAGATTACAACAGCTATCCAAGAACTGTATAGAATGATTGAACTGCGACGGCGAGACTTGCTCAAATCTCCTATATATACTGAACTTCACAAAAAATCCCAGTCTAAAACTAGACATTACAGTTCTTATGCATAACATGACCTGCACCATCCCCCCAAAGCAGTTTCACAATCTAAATTACATTACTTTTCACTATATATAAACTTTGTGGGGGATTCAGATCTGCAAGGTTTTGATCTTTTAAAAATGAAAACAAGCTGACGTCAGTTACTAATTTTAGCATTCTTGGGGAATCCCCAACTTCCCCTATTGTTCAATCTAAACGGTGCACTTAGTAAAAACAACTAGGGTCTTCCCCTTTCTCTCTTTTATAGTAAACAAAATATTGTCCTGTGAGAAATCTTTTCTCCAAATTAAAAATGAGAAAAAATACTTTAAAAGTGTAATCAGAAATGGAGGCCATATAACAGCCTCCCCCTTAAAAAAGAAATTTGAATGAAATGAAAATTTTCCAAAATCTGGCTTTATACCTTGAACCATTTTGTGGTTAATTTTTTCATCCAGTTTACACAGGCCATTCTATCACTTTGATATAATGTTCGAAATGCTGCCTTCAGTCTATATTACCATAAATTTGTAAAACAAATTTACTGAACAAAATTTAAGGCAGCTCTGGACAAGGCATCAGCAAAACATTTCTTTCCTTGATATGTCTTATGTCCCCCCAGATTGTATTCTTTTAAGTAAATCCAAAAGGTGAATTCTTGTCAGGTGGAGTTTCTAAATATTCATCCACAAAGAATTAATTAGAATAAATCATAAATTAGTATTGGGTAAATTGTTCCAAATATGCATAAAGTGCAGTTTGATGGATATGAATTCCAGTCTCACTTCTACTTGGCTCACTGTGATGCTTGCAATTGGTTGGCTCGGAGTATCCTACATCAATGTCATGGGTTATGACATGTGTTTACTGGGTACATCAGGACAATGTGGGTTTTCCCACTCATGCATTAACTCTTTCAATTCACTTGTTGCTTTGTGGGAGTGGCCATAATTTCTTGTCTAAATGGCAAAGTATGTCAAAGAACTTTTGCAAATTTGACACCATACTCATTTTCTGTGTCTACAGTGCTGTTTTGTTCAAAATTCTGACTCTGTGATGTCATCATTTGTACATATTCACTAATTCTGGATGACACCACACACACAGGCTTAACATTCTCATCTCTTTCATTATACTCTTCGAGCCTATTACGTGGCATAATTGTCGACTTTTACGTTTACCTGGTGTTTTGATCAAATAGTCAAGGTCTCCCACATTTGTTCTCATCTCATATGTCTGAATACTTGGCTTGCAAAGGTTCCCTTGTATTGCGAAAAAAGGGCCAGAACTTTGTCACCCGGCCCGAATACTCTGCTCCTGGCAACTTTGTCATACCATGTTTTCATTTTTGCCTGACTCTGTTTGAGAATTTTGTTTGGCAAATTTATTGGCTTTTGGAGCCTGTTGTCTCTGAATTAGACACATAGTCTAACAACTTCACATCAGGATTTTTCACACAACCACTTTCTTTCAGTAGTTTCAATGGTCCCCTAACTTTGTGACCAAACCACAACTCAAATGGACTAAATCCTAATGACTCTTGTACAGGCCTCCCTGGTAGCAAAATAACCGGGATGAACCTCCCTCATCCAATCCCTCTCAATTCAAAACAATAGGTTTTGATCATTGTCTTCAATATTTGGTGGTACCTTTTCTAAGGCCCCCGCTGGGATTCTGGGTGGTATGCTGAAGAACTGTTATGGGAAATTCCCAACTGCGGCCATATTGTTGACACACAACTGACATGAAATTGATCCTGATCAGACTGACTGATTTGGGAAGGCATACTAGGTGGAAAAACTTTTTTTTGTTAGAGCTTCACTATACTCTGTAGCCCTAATATTCTCAGGGTATAGCCATCAGGGAATGTGTGGAAGAACAAATGATGGTCGTAAAAATTTTGATTTCCTGACTTGGTCTTGGAAGTGGTCCTACGCAATCTAGTAACACCCTACTAAATGGCTCATCAAATGCTCGTATTGGTTGCAAGGGAGCAGTAGGAATTTTCTGATTGGGATTGCCCACCATTTGACATGTATGTGTGACAAGTCTTACTCAGACACATCTTTTCTGAGTTAGGCCACCAAAAGACTCCTAATTATGTCATGTGTGGTTTTCACAACTAAGTGTCCTGCCATGGGACTATTGTGGGCTATGCCTATCACTTCCCCATGGTCTACCTTTGGCACTCACAATTTGAGGACAACCTTCCATTCCTATCTACAGTGCATCATGTGGCCGCCCATTTCTCATTGAGGACACACAGTTTGTTTGTAGAAGAAAAAATACAGGAATTGCTCGGCTTCTGTTGAGACAATGCCCTCTCACCTAAATTTCCTAAGTGCTGGAGTCACTGCGCTGTCATTTAACCAGTTGTCAGGGGCTTAAGGGTCTCCTTTACAGTCTCCTAACCTCTATCATGCTCAGCGTGGTGGATTTTCATGATTTCAGCTTTGTCACTTTGTTTGTGCGCAGGGGCTGGATTTTCATAACACAGGGAATTAGTCTCCCCTGAAGAGGGAAGTGACCCCAAATTCCTGAATTTTGCAGAGGAGAAAAGTTATACTCTAAATTTGGGACCAAGTCATCCTCAACGCTACTCCTCTAGTGTGAGTATTTGACGCATCAAACCCCTGATCACTGTTGTCCGGTGAGGCTTTTATGGTCATGGACTAGTTACTGCACCATGAGGGAAAAATGCTCTATTCCTCATCAAAGTATAACTGTACAGGACCTGGGAAATATGGGATCTGGGCGCCTTTCCCCCCATGCCAATCTTCCTAACAAACATGGATTACCCATTTAAACTGGGAGTTCTTGTCTAACACCAATTGTGACAGGTCCAGAAACCAAGTCTGAATTTAAATTTCATTTGTGAAGGGGGACACTAATACAATCCATTACCTATCCCCTGAATCTGCCACAAGTTCTGTTGGAACTCTCACATATCAAATGGAAGTGTATATTCCAATATCAGGGGACTGCGCGCAGCATCGTGTCCCGCAGGATCTAATGGGTTTGGATCTAAACTATCACATGAAAGTGACACAAATCCTCCAAAACCCCCCCAAAAAGGCTTAAAGTCATCCCTTAATTTCTGTGTCAATTCCCTTTGGTGGGATTTCTTGTTTCAGGAACAGAAGAAGAATTTTGGACCTCAAAGTAACGCACAACCTTATTGGTTTTGACTCACTGTTGGCTCCCTCCTTTTTGGTTGGATAGCCATGATCTCCCAACACCGTGACATTGTATGTCTGGTTCTTACAGTTGATGCATGTGAAATGTGCTTTGGGGTCCCACCCATGGGTTTCTGATTAGCACATTACTGTCTTTACTCCCCTTTTCTGGGAACCTGACTGGGAGTTCCCCCTCCTGAGGGCTACATGAGACGCTTGGAGAACCCGATTAGTGTTGTATTTGTTGTACATAGTAAATTCCTGGCTAGGCCTACTAGTAGACTTACTTGTGGGTTCCATGCATAATCGTCGGCCTTTATGGCTTCTTCACGCAAACTGTCAATTTGTTTTCAGCCAGATTGTTTTGATATATGGATGTAGACAATGTTTGAACTCGTTCAACTAACATCAACCCCTAAGTTGGGACCACAAATTTGCCCGACTTGGTGAGAGAAGCCAGTCGATCAAACATTTGTTCCTTACACGGGCAATGCACATGGGTCTGGTCATCCTTTTTTCTGACCAGACCTGAGATTTTTGTCTATTGACCTATGCACCATTTCATATGCTTTAAGCACTGCTTGCTGAAACCTCGTATAAATCACTACATCTGTCTAATGACATGGCCGACTATATTTCTCGGGCTTTACCAACGAACACTGACTGTAGCAAACAAGGTCCAAGAGCCCTGGGGCCATTTCAAGCTATTGGCATTTTCTCAACGTTGTAAGAAGTATGGTCTACTTCTGTTCCTGAAATTTTGGAACCAGGCGAATTATTTTTAGCCGTCCCAAACCAGATTTCTTGGAAGAGTCTGATGAGCTAGCTGTGTTTTAATTTTTCTAACTTAGTAGATTCTAGCTCTTTTCGGTTTGCATCTCCATTTGCATTCTTTTGTTTCATTTCATTTGCATCTGCCATTTGCAATTTTCTGTTTCCAATTCAATTTCCTCTCTTTTTTGGTTTTGTTACATCTTCCATCTTTTTCAATTCTATTTCCAATTCCTTTTGAATTTCAAGTTCTTTAACATTAATGCAAATTTTGCCCGGTTCAGAAACCTCTTCTCTCTTTCCAAATATGAACTATCCCAAACATCTTCCTGGACAAATTTTTCAATCCAAACTATTTTGATTTGACTGTTTTTCATGGCATGTTTGCCCTCAAGTCCTAATGTTGGCTAGTTTCATTAACTAAGGCTTTCTCAGCCCATCACACTTCTCCCAAGTTATTGCCTCTGAACACTTCTGGATCAATCCATTGATGATTGTACTCACAACACAATATGACTAACTTGAACCAAATACAAATTAGTAAATGTAATACACACAACATTTGTATGCTAAAATGTGCACAAATGTTTACAATTTTTCACACTTCTGATTCGACAAAAAAGGCTTCAATTTATACTCAATTCAAATTCCCGGAAAACGAGCCCCAATTCTGTTATGACGTTCCTAGACGTCTAAGGTCAGAAATACCTTTCCAAAAACACAAATAAATGAGCCTTGTGCAAAAATGATCTAAATTATATATAATAAACAGGTTTTAATGATCTTTACTTGATTTGGTTAAAAGAATTTGGTATGTCCAAAAAAATTACATATACACAATTAGTTCAGATTACTTAGGTTTTATAGGTCCTGTGTTGAAGACGTTGACAGTTCAACGAATGATATGTCCTCACAGCGAAGACTCAAAATGGAAGCGGACAAGTTCATACAAAACTACTCAGGTATAAATTCCAAGGGAATCTTCTCAGTCCGAAGGTAATCTTGTCCAGCAGTTCAAGGACGACCAGGATAAATTAAGTCCCTCGCCGATTTAAAAATAAAAAAAAACTTCCACAGGTCCAAGGTAATCACACGATTTCTATCTGCCAACAATTTGGAATCCTATTTTGATCCCAGCACTGTCGGGCTTTCAAAGACGACACGAGTAGATCAGAAAATTACGCACGCTGCTCACATGGAATATTGAACATATAATAATATCCTGGACTGGTGTGAAGCATAAAATCTACCATGATTGTAGATAAAACTAGCTATCCATACGTTATAGCTGATTGGCAACTGCTTGGACGGCCGGAATTAGCTCAAATCTCCTATATATACGGACTTCACAATTTTAAATCAGTCTAAAACTAGACATTACATCATTCTTATGCATAAACAGGACCTTGCACCATCCAAATCATATTCACAATCTAAATTACATCATTCTCATATATAACTTTTGGGGGAAATCCCAGATCTTGCAATGTTTTGATCTTTTTAAAGAATAAACAAGATGAGTCAGTTACTAATTTTAGCATTCTGGGATCACCCCACTTACCCTATTGTGCAATCTAAACAGGTGCACTAGTAAAAACAAATAGGGTATTCCCATGCTATCTTTCTCTAGTAAAACAAACATACTTGTCCTGTTGAGAAATCTTCCTCAAATAAAATTGAGGAAAATAATACTGTAAAAGTGTAATTAGAAAAATGGGAGGGCCATATAAAAATATATATACCGAATACATGGAATGAATTGTTGTTATAACCGTGAAACAACCACGATTTGCATTACAGCGACAAAAGTTAGTATACTAGTTATCTTTTCAGTCTCAGTCACATGTGTGATGTTTTAATTAGTATTTCCATTCCAGAGCCCGGGGGGGAGAGGGGTCACATGGTCATGATAAGGGTGCGGGTGACTTTGCCAAAATTGGGTAAAAGCAGACTCCTTTTGAACATCTTGTCAAAATTGCTCTTTACACTTTGGACCATTTTAGGGACAAAATGCCGCCAAAATCACAAAAAGGGGGACCTTATTGCCCTTGGTGGGATTTGTGGGGTGTTTGGTGGGCGTTGTGACGCCGACCTGATGTGATCTCGGGATATTCTCTATCTCCATACTCCAGTGCCCACGTTCCCTGCACAAAATAACAGCTTAGTGTATGATTTTGCCTTCTTGTACACACGTAGCTCTCACTGTGGGGCCTATTGGCCATACTGCACCTCGGTTCCACATTGGTTCCCCCCCGTCTTGGTATTTTGGACTCAAAAAGTACTTTCTGGTCTTTAACATTAATTTCCAGCTAAAAGCCAAACAGTGCACCAATTCTGGATACCCAATATTACAAGTTTCAGCAATATAGATGTTACTCTAGAGAGCGTATGACATCTAAAAACATAAATCTATGAATGAACACATAACCATCTTAACCCATTTTCTCCCAACGGTCTGTGAAGGGATTTCCCAGATTTTGTTAATGATAA